>WNWK01014352.1:0-51613 GCA_009830355.1 Cherax destructor | reverse complement strand
TGTATGATAAATATATGTAGCTGTATTTGTGTATACCTGAATAAACTTAGACTCCAAACCCCTTGGTAAGTTTATTCGGGCCAAATCGTTCCATGATATCATACATAGCATATGGGAAAGTTGGATGCCCAAAAAGTCAGGGTGCTTTTTTCCCAAAAGGGGGACCCTTTATCTGTAACATATGGTACCCTGAACATCTCATATATGGTGGTGTCTGCCTGCTCTCTTACCCCTCATATAATATGGATATATTATTCATTTCAGCATCTTTATTACAGTTCTGGGTATTTATCATGTTTCTGATATCAATTTGGAATAAATTAATACAGTATACCCCTCATTTGCGCTTTTGGGTATTACGCGATTGAAGAATTGCGGCACTTTTTTATTTTGACATAAACCTTATATTAAAATTCCTGGAGGAAAAAAATTTTGAGCGCGCGGTCCCTGCATGGGTTAAACCATTGAGTCTGTGGGGTCCTACGGGGGTGGCTTGGACAACAAGTGTTTAATGCTGACGAGACAAGTGTTTTCTCGAAAAAATGCCAACATGAACATATCAGTCAGCAAGAAAAATTGCACCCAGGCTTCAAGACGCAAGGATGCCCCTTGCTCCTTTGCGGTAATGCATCAGGTGATTTCAAGTGTAAGCCCAGGGTTTTATTTTGCTCTAAGAATCCTCATGCTTTGGGGAAAAAGGGGGTTTTGTTTTTCCTTCCCAAAACTGTAAGTTTATTAGGTTAAGAATAGTTACATTGATTATCATACATAGACATATGTGTAGAGAACCTAGGATAACCCAAAGTGTTATCCTAGAGAACCTAGGATAACCCAAGTGTTACCCTGGGGAACCTAGGATAACCCAAAGTTTGGGTTATCCTAAGTTCTTACACATATGCTATATATATGTTTTTCGATCTTGTATACCGAATAAATTTCAGTTCAGGAAGAAAAAACAAATAACCATTCCCTCAAGCGGCCGGTGCTAATGTTGTGGAACAGCTGGGAGACCACCCGCCCCCCCATGCTACCCCTCCCCCAACAACACCCCACCATCCCAGCATTCGTATTCCATACGCGTCAAGCCAGCTTTTTGAAGAATAAGAAAGTGAATTGTGTTTTGATCTTTAAATTATGTACTATTTTTGTATCTGCCAAGCAATCATGTCACCCAGTAGGCATACCAGTGTTGCTCAAAGTGGCAAAAAGGAATAAGCATTTATTAAGTCTTAGAATTAATGGAAAACAAAGATATTAACAAACATAACCTGTGGCTGGAAAAATGTTACTTTTAACTAAAAAAGATGTAAACATAAGTTTGTGTGACTTACTGACTGACTGGACTGACTTACTGAATAACTTGACTGACTTACTGAAACACTGACTGACTGACTGAATGCTTGACGACTGACTTACTGAAGCTTGACTGACTGACTTACTGAATGACTTTCGACGGCAGCTTGACTGATTGACTTACTGAATGGCTTGACTGCCCCCTTGACTGATGACTTACTGAAACAACGCACTTACTGAAGCTTTGACGCTTACTGAATGACTTGACTGACTTACTGAATGACCTGACGCTTACTGAATGACATGACTTACTGAATGCTTGGGCCCACCCGGCTGACTGACTTACTGAAAAACTTGGCTGACTGACTTACTGAATGACGCGACTGACTTACTGAATGTCTTGACTGACTTACTGAATTGACTGACTTACTAAAATACTTGGCCGGCTTAATGAATACTTGACTGACGCTTACTGGCAACCCGACTACGCCCCGCTACCCCGGGTGACCCTTACTGGATGAAAACGGCGGCTGGGGGCGGCTGGGCTTACTGGGAAGCGCTTACTGGGCAAAAACTTGACGGCCCGGGAATGACTTTCCTGAACTTACTGTGGCTCGACCCCGGGCGCTGATTGACTTACTGAACGCGCCCAGCTTGGCTGTGACTTACTGAATGACTTGACTGAATGACTTACTGAAACGGCTGACTGACTTACTGGGGAAGCCTGACTGACTGACTTACTGAATGACCTTTGACTGACTTACTGGGTGGGGGGCGGCGACTTACGTGCTTGACTGCTTACTGGGCGCGCTGACTTACTGGTGCGGCTGTGACTTACTGGCTTGACTGACTTACTGAAGACGGCCCCGCTTCGACTTACTGGGAAAACGCGCTTAATAGGGCCCGGCAACTTACTGAACTTGACTGACTGACTTACTGAAGGACGGCAGCTTACTGGCACTGACGGCGCTTGACTGATACTGAATGCTTGACGGCCACGGCTGCACTTGACTAGCGCTGACTTACGAAAGACTTTGGCCCGGCTTACTGGCCAACTTGACGCTGACTTACGGACACACCTGGCAACACTGGAGACGACTGACTGACTTACTGTGGCTTGACCGAGCTTGACGCCACTTACTGAATACTTGGCGCTGACTTACTGAATGACTTGACTGACTGACTTACTGAATTCTTGACTGACACGAATGGCTGACTTACTGGTGCGGCTGCAATGTGACTTGACTGACTGCTTACGGGGCGCGACACTGAATGACGCGGCGCTTACTGGGTGCGCTGACATTGGTGACGCTGGCGCTTACTGAAGCGCTTACTGAACGGCCCCGCTTACTGAAGCTTGACGCGCTTACTGTGGCTTTACTGACTGGCGGACTGATTGCTTACTGGGAATGACTTGGCTGGGCTTGCTGAATGACTTCTGATGCTTGACTGAATGACTTCGAAAGACTGACTATGACTTACTGGGAAGCCGACGACTGACTTTGAATGACGACTGACTGACTTACTGAATGACTTGACTGACTGACTTACTGAAACTTGACGCTGACTTACGGCCAAGGCGGCTGCTTACTGGGCGAAGGCTGCCGATGCTTTCGGGCAACGGCTCTGGGCTTACTGTGACGGCTGACTTAATGAAACGCTGACTGACTTACTGGAAGCGCTGACTTACTGGGAACGACTGCTGACTTACTGAAGACGGCGGCGGCACGTGATACTGAATGCTTAAACACTGAATGGACTGACACTGAATAAATTTTTATTTGAACACTCAGTACAACCATCGACTTCAGTTCCAAATCTCACCATCCACCTCAGCCCATAGGGCCACAGCATAACTCTCCACTCTCTTCACAATCATCCACAAAAATCAGCACCCCCTAATTTAAGGTAAATACTATTATTTCTGTTACATTTGTAGTCTTAAGCAGTAAAAACAACATAATCATCACGAAATGAACTAAATACATATTCTCTTTTATATTTGTAAGATCTGTTGGTCTAAAAAAACTTGTTTGGCTTTTTGGGGACTCTGTGGGCATTATTTTTCCCATAAGTTCTTTTTTATCTAACACGAAGTTTTCAGGAACGTAACCCGTGCTAAATGAGGGCCTACTGTAGATAGATAACCTTTATTTAGTACATTCATTACTTACTGCTTCCTTAACCTATTGAACCATGAACAATCATAAAACGCATGAAAACATAGAAAAATATTGTACTATATAGTACTACATACATGTTATACTGTAGTTTAATAGAAAATAATGAACAAAGAAAACACTCAGTGAGTGAGTGGTGGGCGGGCTGGCTGCCGGGTCGGAAGGTAGTAGGGACGCTCGGGTGGCGGGAAACTTAAATATGATTTGGTGGGTGGGAATTTGGCGGGTGGGAATTTGGTGGGTGGGAATTTGGCAGCCGGGAATTTGCGAATGTGAACCCCGAAAGTAGAAAACGCGAAAGTTGAGGGATACCTGTATGGCACGGACCCTGAAAGGGTTAAGCAATGAAATTTGTATATAAAAATTTTGAAACATAATAGTTTTACAATTTTTTAAAGCATTAACAATTTATAATATGTCAACATAATTTATTATTGTAGTAATGCAATTTATTAAATCAGATCAAACAAATCAGATCAATTATTTGCATTGCAATTAAATCAGATCAAACAATTCAATTTGTGTTGCAATTAAATCAGATCAAACAAATCAAATCCATTAATTGAGTTTCAATAACAGTTCATAAGGTCATTAGATGAGTTACAATGAGTATGTGAGAATGGATTTCTTTATTTGGTAATGCTGTGGAAACAAAGTTAAATTTGGTTGCATTAATTATAACAGGTTTATACATTTATGAGATATAAGTTTCAACATTTGCACTAGATTAAATTTGAGAAATTATTGTTCTTTGAGCAATTATGTAAGGGGTTTTGAGGCTAGGGGAGTAACACAGTGATTAATGTTATTTTGAGGCAGGAAAGTGATTTATTACCTTTGTAGGTAATGTTAAGTATTGTGTACTTAGTTTTGGGTGAGTAGGTGGTTTTTCAGCAGAATTTTGAATTGATGTTCAGACAGGGTTTCTTTGGTAATCATAGGTAATGAATTCCAAATTTTTGGTCCTATAATGTGCACTGCATTTTTGCATAGTGTGAGATGGACATGGGGAACATTGAAGAGTGATCTGTGCCTTGTGTTATGGTCATGTGTCCTGTTAAGGTTGGTAAGGAGAAGTTTGGTTTGAGTGGTGGGTTAATTAACCCTTAAACTGTCCAAACGTAGATATACATTCGCGTGCGTACTGCCCGAACGTAGATCTACATTTTTCAAATGCTTTTTAACCTTGCCACGATAAGCCTGAGTTGCCTAGAGATTAGAGAATGGGTCTGTGCACTCAGTGTGTGCAGTATACAACATGTGGGAATGACAAACAAAATGCACTCTTCATTTTAAAGAAAAAGAACAATTTACAGTGGACCCTCGGTTAACGAATACCCCGTAAATCGTGCAATTATGTAAGTATAATTTTGTAAGTTCTTGTGGAAGTGTATTTTTGGGGGTCTGAAATAGACTAACCTACGTGAAATTTTTCCTTAAGGGAGTAAATTCGTTCGGTAATGGCATTTGAGCAGACTTCAGGAGTGAAGTTTTTACGAAACTCGGGGGTCCATTGTATTTTTTTCTAAAAATATTCGGTCAGCTACGCACGTGAACGTATATCTACGTTTGGACAGTTTAAGGGTTAATATTCAAGTTTAGTGTTTTATGTATGTAATAGGCACAGTAAAAAGTATGAATTTAGACCTTTGAATATTGGTAGAGTATGTTGTCTGGAGTGGGAATTTGTTATCATTCTGACTGCAGCCTTTCGTTGTGTTATTAATGATATGAGATGATTTATTGCTGTTGAGCCCCATACACAAATTCCATAGGTGAGATAGGGGTAAATGAGTGAGTGATTCAGGGAAAGGAGGCTGGTTGTGGAACATAGTACCTAATCTTGGATAGTATTCCGACTTGAATGCTTAAACATTATCTTGTCACTTTCACAACACTTGTATGCTTACTGAGTGCCATGATTGCTTAGCAGATTTAACAAATGGCAATGAAAATTTGTACAATGTATGTAAATAAACATGGAAGTTCCCGAATATTGTTGTCCTACATGCCTATGAACCAAACTGAAGGCTGAGAGGGTGGGGTGGGTGGCTGAGGGTGGCAGGGGATGGCATAGGTCTCTCCCACTGACTCAATGGTGTAACCCACTGTGGGCGACCGGCGACTGCACATTCAAATTTTTCCCCCCCTGTGAACTGTGTTAAATTAATTTTACGACATGTTACTTAAAACTGTTCCGCAATTCTTCAGTCACGCTTTTGGATTTTCAAGAGTTTCTAAGAAAGATTGTGAACCTAATAATACTTCTGTTTCTTCCCATATAGATCCAGAAGTGATTCAGCTGATTAACTTAATTCAGAGTGCTGATAGTCACGAAGCTCCTGGAATACCCTTAGAAAGTCAACCATCAAAACCAGACAGCACTAAAACTAACAAAGAATCATGAGTGACTGAATCTGTTCAACAACAGGACACGGTTAACGTCCTTACCAGAGCCTAATTTAAGTTAAAGCCTACTCATCTGTTGGTTATTTCCAAAGGAAAACCTATTGAGCTTTCACACATAGATTTAAAGGGACTTCAAAAGACTTGTCCTTCCTTAGAGGAAACCCGGAAGTTAGTGTTAACAGACAACGTGAATCAAATAAAGAAATTTTCTTATAATTTTTTTATTAACACATAGACCGTTTCCCCCCAAGGCAGGGTGGCCCGACAAAGAAAACTTTCATCATCATTCACTCCATCACTGTCTTGCCAGAGGCGTGCTTACACTACAGCTACAAAACTGCAACATTAACCCTTTCGGGGTCGGTGCCGTACTAGTACGTTTTACGAGCAGGGGTTGGTGCCGTACTAGTATGCGTAAATTCTAGCAGCCTCAAATTAAGCGGGAAACGGCTGGTAGGCATATACAGTGGACCCCCGAGTTTCGAAAGGTTCTTACTTCGTAAACATCGTGTTTCGTAAGCTTTTTACGACTTCGAGAATCGTAAAACCGCTCGTGTTTCGTAACGTGTTAGACCTTCCGCCTGCTCCGCGCCTGCGCGGGACGCAGGACGCCGCCAGTGAAGCGTTGTTTACCATTGAGAGAACATCACCTAGCGCGCTCTTTCAAACATTCACACTACATTTGGTGTTTTTTTTGGTGCTTTAGTGATTGTCACTGTGAAATAAGTCACCATGGGTCCAAAGAAGCTTCCTAGTGGCACCCCTGTGGTAAAGAAAGTGAGGAACACCATCGAACTGAAGAAAGAGATTATAGAAAAATATGAGAGTGGCGTACGTCTGAGTGATCTTGCCAGGATGTACAACAAAACCCCTTCTACTATCGGCTCTATCCTGGCAAAGAGAAATGAGATCAAGGAAGCTAATGTTGCAAAAGGGGTTGATATGTTAACGAAAAATAGATCGAAAACAGTGGATGAGGTTGAGAAGTTGTTGTTGGTGTGGATCCATGAAAAACAGAGAGCGGGTGATAGTGTTTCCATGGCGATAATTTGTGAAAAACAAGGAAGTTGCACGCAGATCTTGTCAAGACAATGCCTGCAACCAGTGGTGAGGCAAGTGATTTTAAAGCCAGCAAAGGCTGGTTTGACAGGTTTAAGAAACGTAGTGGCATACACAGTGTTGTGAGGCATGGTGAAGCAGCCAGCTCAGACAAACGTGCAGCTGAAAAATTTGTGCAGAAATTCCAGGGATTCGTAGAGGCTGAACAATTCCTCCCCAACAAGTGTTTAACTGTGATGAAACAGGCCTGTTTGGAAGAAAATGCCCAACAGGACCTACATTACTAAGGAGGAAAGGCACAGCCAGGACACAAGCCTATGAAAGACAGGCTAACTCTCATGTTTTGTTCTAATGCTAGTGGGGATTTTAAAGTGAAGCCTTTACTGGTGTATCACTATGAAAATCCCAGACCCTTCAAGAATCACAGTGTTGACAAGAATAATTTGTGTGTGCATTGGAAGGCTAACACCAAGGCATGGGTCACTACGGAGATTTTCAAGGAATGGATGACTGGAGTGTTTGGCCCTAGTGTGAAGAAATACCTCTGGAAAAGAAATTGCCACTCAAATGCCTCCTGATACTGGACAATGCTCCTGCTCATTCTCACAACTTGCAAGAGTGTTTGTCTGACAAGTTTAATTTCATCAGAGTGAAGTTCTTGCCTCCTAACACCACCCCTCTCCTCCAGCCCATGGACCAGCAGGTCATTTCCAACTTCAAGAAACTGTATACCAAAGCATTGTTTGAAAAGTGCTTTGAAGTGACCTCGGACACTGAGTTGACCCTAAGAGAGTTCTGGAAAGATCACTTCAACATTGTGCAATGCATACGCCTTATAGGTAAGGCTTGGGAGGGAGTGACTTCCAGGACTTTGAACTCTGCTTGGAGACCTTTGTGGCCAGGTTGTGTCTAACAGAGGGATTTTGAAGGATTTGAGGCTGACCCTGACCTTGACCCTGACGACCCTGTGCCTGTTGTGGACTCTATTGTGGCATTGGGGAACAACCTGGGGTTGGAGGTGAGTGGTGAGGATGTGGAAGAGTTGGTGGAGGCCCACAAGGTAGAGCTAACAACTGAAGAGCTGCAAGAGCTTCATCTGGAACAGCAATAGACCACAGCTGAGGTTATTGCTTCAAAGGAGGAGGATGAGAGACAGAAGAAGGTGCCCTCTTCAGTGCTTAAGAATGTGTACAAAGTGGAATGAGTTGCAGACATTTGTTGAAAGACACCACCCTGAGCAAGCTGAAATGAGCCTTCTGTCAGCCACTTCAGTGACAGAGCCATGTCGCACTTCAGGAAAGTGTTGAAGGGTTGCCAGAAAAAGAGGACTCTGGACAGTTACTTCACCAGGCAGGGGTCTGGTGACTCTCAAGCTGGTCCTAGTGGCATTAAAAGACCAAGAAGGGAAGTAACCCCAGAGAGGCCTTTGACACCTGAAGTCCTTTTTGGAGGGGGATTCCTCTTCCAACCACTAACTCCCTGCCCCTTTCAGCAACTCTACCTTCCAGATGCCTGCAACTCTTCAATAAAGGTAAGTAAATGTATATATATATTTTTTGTTTTTAATTTGGTAGGTGAATATTTTTTTGTGGAACGGATTAATTGTATTTACATTATTTCTTATGGGAAATAATGGTTCGAATTTCGAAAACTTCGTGTTAAGTACTAGCTCCTGGAACGGATTAATTACGATACTTGGGGGTCCACTGTATATGAAAGAATGGGTCTGTGTGGTCAGTGTGTTCAGTATAAAAAAAATCCTGCAGCACACATTTATTGATGTATTCTCGTTTTCTTGGTCTCATTTGAAAGAATGAAAGATATGTTACAGAAATAGAGATGATTTTGATTGGTTTGACAATGACAAGTACCTTGAAATTGAGCTTAAAATAGCGAAAATGTTCGATTTTTGAAAATGTTCAAGAGTAAACAAATCACACCATGCGTCCAATACACATCAACTGGTGACGTGACTAGTGAACAGAGAAGATGTTATTTTACTGCCAGGAATGTCTGCCTTGTTTATTCTGGACCCTATTTTGAAACTGGCATCGTTTGAAATTTGTGTGAAATTAGCCAAATTGCCATTTTCTGACCACTATTTTGGGTAGTTGAAATTGGTAAAAAGGCGGTTTCTTGTACTCAATCGATAAAAGAAATAGAATTCTACCGAAATAGCTATAATTTTAGTAGATTGACACATTGGAATTTGCCGAAAATAGGGCTCAAAGTGGGCAAAATCGCCGATGCGTAAATGTCATTGATACCGCTAACTTTGTGAAAGCATAATTCCATTAGTTTTCTATCAAATTTCATAATTTTGCTGGCGTTATAATCGGAAAAAGATTCTCTATCATTTCATAAGAAAAAATTATTTTGTTTTTTTCCAAAAAAATTTCAACCCTGAGAACATGTTTCTGAGAAGGCCTGTCGGTCCCCAAAGGGTTAACACCCCTCCTTCAGCGTGCCAGCACTGTACTTCCCATCTCCAGGAATCAAGTCCGGGCTGCCAGTTTCACTGAAATCCTTCATAAATGTTACCTAGCCTACACTCCAACAGCACGTCAACTCCTAAAAACCATTTGTCTCCATTTGCTCCTATCTAACATGCTCACGCATGCTTGCTGGAAGTCCAAGCCCCTCGCACACAAAACCTCCTTTACCCACTCCCTCCAACCTTTTCTAGGCTGACCCCTACCCCGCCTTCCCTCCACTACAGATTTATACACTCTCGAAGTCATTCTATTTCTTTCCTTCCTCTCTATATGTCCAAACCATCTCAATAACCCCTCCTCAGCTCTCTGGATAATAGTTTTGGTAATCCCACACCTCCTCCTAATCTCCAAACTACAGATTCTCTGCATTATATTCACACCACACATTGCCCTCAGACATGACATCTCCACTGCCTCCAGTCTTCTCCTTGTTGCAACATTCACAACCCATGTCTCACACCCATACAAGAGTGTTGGTATAACTATACTCTCATACATTCCCCTCTTTGCTTTCATGGATAAAGTTCTCTGTCTCTACAAGCTCCTCAGTGCACCACTCACCTTTTTCCCCTCGTTAATTCTATGATTCACCTCATCTTTCATATACCCATCTGCTGACACATTCACTCCCAAATATCTGAACACATTCACCTCCTCCATACTCTCTCCCTCCAATCTGATATCCAATCTTCCGTTATCAAAATTTTTTGTTATTCTCATCACCTTACTCTTTCCTATATTCACTTTTAATTTCCTTCTTTTACATACCCTACCAAACTCATCCACCAACCTCTGCAACTTCTCTTCAGAATCCCCAAAAAGCATAGTGTCATCAGCAAAGAGCAACTGTGACAACTCCCACTTTGTATTTGATTCTTTATCTTTTAACCCCACACCTCTTGCCAACACCCGAGCATTCACTTCTCTTACAACTCCATCTATAAATATATTGAACAACCACGGTGACATCACACATCCTAGTCTAAGGCCTACTTTTACTGGGAAATAATCTCCCTCTCGCCTACATACTCTAACCTGAGCCTCACTATCCTCGAAAAAACTTTTCACCGCTTTCAATAACCTACATCCTATTCCATACATTTGCAACATCTGCCACATTGCCCCCCTATCCACCGTATCATATGCCTTTTCCAAATCCATAAATGCCACAAACACCTCTTTACCCTTATCTAAATATTCTTCCCTATATGTTTCACTGCAAACACTTGGTCTACACACCCCCTACCCTTCCTAAAGCCTCCTTGTTCATCTGCTATCCTGCTCTCTGTCTTACTCCTAATTCTTTCAATAATAACTCTACCATACACTTTACCAGGTATACTTAACAAACTTATTCCCCTATAATTTTTGCACTCTCTTTTGTCCCCTTTGCCTTTATACAAAGGAACTATGCATGCTCCTTGCCACTCCCTAAGTACTTTACCTTCTTCTATACATTTATTAACCCTTTGAGGGTCGATAAATTTTCGAAAAAAAAATAAATTACAGTGGTACCTCGGTTAACGATGGTCCCCAAACTCACCCTTTTATGTAAGTTTATTTTTTTAAATGCTTTTGTAAGTGTATTTTTGGGGGTCTAAAAGGACTAGTCTATTTTACATTATTCCTAATGGGGATAAATTCATTTGGTAATGGCACTTGAACAGCATTTTGGAATGAAAAAATATCGTTAACCGAGGTACCACTGTATTTTTTTCTTATGAAATCATAGAGAATTTTTTCCAATCATAACGACACCAAAATTATGAAATTTGATGGAAAACTAACGGAATTATGCTCTCGCGAAGTTAGCTGTATCAGCGATATTTACGCATCGGAGATTTCGCCCACTTTGAGCCTTATTTTCGGCAAATTCCAATGTTTCAGTCTACAGTAGATTGTCATTTAGCACGGTAGTTACGTTCCTGAAAATGTCGTGTTAGATCTTTCGTGTTATATAATTAAAAGAACTTATGGGAAAAATATGGTTACATTCCTGGGAGTCCCCAAAACCCAAACAAGTTTTTTTTAGACAAACAGATCTTACAAAAATAAAAGTGAATATGTAATTGTAGTTCATTATCTTGATGTATTATATTGTTTTTACTGCTTAAGACTACAAATGTAACAGAAATAATAGTATTTACCTTAAATTGTGGGTGCTGGAGTTTGTGGATGATTGTGAAGAGAGTGGAGAGTTATGCTGTGGCCGTACTGGGCTGAGGTGGATAGTAGAGGTTCTGGAATTGAAGTCGATGGTTGTACTGAGTGTCTAACTGTCTTCAGTAGTCGCGTATTCAGTAAGTCAGTCAAGTCATTCAGTAAGTCAGTCAAGTCATTCAGTAAGTCAGTCAAGTCATTCAGTAAGTCAGTCAAGTCATTAGTAGTCAAGTCATTCAGTAATCAGTCAAGTCATTCAGTAAGTCAGTCAAGTCATTCAGTAAGTCAGTCAGTCATCAGTAAAGTCGTCAAGTCATTCAGTCAGTAAGTCAAGTCATTCAGTCAGTAAGTCAGTCAAGTCAGTCAGTCAAGTCATTCAGTCAGTAAGTCAAGTCATTCAGTCAGTAAGTCAGTCAAGTCAGTAAGTCAGTCAAGTCAGTCCAGTCAGTCAGTAAGTCAGTCAAGTCATTCAGTCAGTAAGTCAAGTCATTCAGTCAGTAAGTCAAGTCATTCAGTCAGTAAGTCGTCAGTCAGTCAGTTAGTAAGTCAGTAAGTCAGTCAAGTCAGTTCAGTCAGTCAAGTCAGTCCAGTCAGTCAGTCAGTCATGTCAGTCAGTCAGTCACAAACTTATGTTTACCTCTTTTTATGTATACAAAGTAAACTTCATTACGGCCACTTTGATTGCTTGGCAGATACAAGATATAGTAATTTAAAGATCAAAACACAATTCACTCTCTCATTCTTCACAAACACAGCTGGCTTGTAGCAGAGGACTTGTTTTTTGATGCGTATGAAATACGTAGGAATGCTGGGATGGTGGGGTCCATGGTGGCTGGGGAAGGCGGGTGGTGTCCGCTGAACCACAACAACAAGGCTGCTTGTGGGAATGGCTATTTGTTTTTCCTTCCCGCAAACTGTAAGTAAGTTTATTCAGGTATACACAGATACAGTTACAAAGATTATCATACATAGCAGCATATGTGTAGAGAACCTAGGATAACCCAAAAAAGTCAGACTTAGTATTTCCATTGTCTGACTTTTTTTGGGTTATCCTAGGTTCTCTACACATATGCTGCTATGTATGATAATCAATGTAACTGTACTTACCTAATTGTGGTTGCAGGGGTCGAGACTCAGCTCCTGGCCCCGTGTATCTGAATAAATTTACTTACAGTTTGCGGGAAGGAAAAACAAATTCCCTTTTCCTCTAAGCACAAGGATTGGGCTTACACATGAAATCACCTGATGCATTACCGAAAAGGAGCAAGGTGAAGCGATCCTTTGCTGTCTTGAAGCCTGGTGCACTTTTCTCTTGCTGACTGATATAAGTTCGTGTTGGCATTTTCTTCCAGAAAACACTTCTCTAGTCAGCATTAAACACTTGATGTGGCTCATAGCCACCCTCAGTAGGACCCCCACTGACTCAATGGTTTAACCCACCGTGGGCTACCGTGTGTTCAAAAATTTTTCCACTCCCGTGAACTGTGTAATATCATTTTTACGTCATGTTGGATAATAATGTGCCGCAATTCTTCAATCGTGCAATACCCGTAACGTGTAACATAATCTCATGCTAAATGACGGTCTACTGTACTCAAATTATAGCTATTTCACTAGAATTCTATTTTTTCTATCAATTGAGTATAAGAAACTGCCAATTTACCGATTTCAACTACCCAATAAGGTGGTCAGAAATTGGCAATTTGGCCAATTTCACACAAATTTCAAAAGATGCCATTTTCAAAATCGGGCACAGAATAAACAAGACAGACATTCCTGGCACTCAAATAACATTTTATCTATTCATCAGTCACATCTCCAGGCCCCTCTTACATTACTTTTACTTTCCATTTTGAACTTTTATTCTCACCAAAAAATAGAAGATTTACTGTTATGTATACAGTCAACCCACGGTTAACGATATTAATCCGTTCCAGAGGGCTTATCGGTAACCGAAAATATTGTAATCCGATTCTATTTTCCCCATAAATAAAATATTTTGTACATTAAATATACATAAAATTACACAGAAAACAATGAGACATGAAGAATAAAACAATAACATGTCACTTACCTTTATTGAAGAGTTGTTGATGTGTGGAAGACTGGAGGAGGGGAGAGGATAGAAGAGTTGCTTTTGTTTGGAAGGGAAATCCCCTTCCATAAAGACTTCAGGTACCAAGTCCTTTCCCTGGTTTACTTCCCTAATTTGTTTTTTAATGCCACTAGGACCAGCTTGAGAGTCACTGGACCCCTGTTGCTCAAAAAAGTGTTCCAGAGAGTTCTGTTTCTGGCGAATGTTTGGAATTGTGCCGGCGACTGGGGCTGGCTGGCTGGCTGGCTTGCTGACCATCTGGCTGGCTTGGCTGGCCGGCTGGCTGACTAAGTCTATCTCACAGGAACACTTAAATACAATTATACATAGTGTAAATTACCTAGGATACAGGGAGAATATAATAAAAATACTGTAATACGTAATAATAATTATTGAAGCATGGTGACCAGCTGGCACATAAAGGTCCCCAGTCTTATCACTAATCTAATTACAGCTGTGACATTGATGAGGGGTGAGCATCCTCTTATCTTATTAATAAGCAAGCAAGCAAGCCAGCAAACCAGCAAGCAAGGCAAGCAAGCAAGCCAGACAGCCAGCCAGCCAGCCATACAGCCCCTTCTTAAATTCTACCATATTTCTGACATTCTTTACAACAGGCTTGGTACTAGGAGCTTTCTTGGGGCCCATGGTGGCTTATTTAGCAGTTGCAAGCATTAAAAACAGTGGAATAATGACAATATACTGGTATGAATGCGTGGGTGGTGGTCGCTCTCACGTGTAAACAATAGCACACTGACACTCCCTGGAGTGCCCGCCCAGCTGGGCCACGCGTACGCGTCTGGGAAGAATATTGTATCGTAGTCCGAGCAGATCATCATAAACTGAGCCAATATTTTGATGGAAAAATGTATCGCTAACCGATTTTATCATAATCCAACGCCATCATTAACCAGGGGTCACGCCAGTTGATGTGTATTGGATGCATGGCGTGATTTGTTTACTCTTGAACATCGGTAAAAATTGAACATTTTCGCTACTTTGCGCTCAGTTTCAAGGTACTTATCATCGTAAAACTAATCAAAATCATCACTATTTCTGTAATTCAATAGACCGTCATTTAACATGAGATTACGTTGCACGTTACGGGTATTCCACGATTGAAGAATTACACGGTCGCAGGAGGGGAAAAAATTTTGAGCGCGTGGTCGCCCGCGGTGGGTTAAACCATTGAGTCAGTGGGGGAGTCCTACTGCTATCCCCTGCCACCCTCACCCACCCATACATCCCTCCCAGCGTTCAGTTTGGTTCATACGGGTGCAGGACGACAATAATCGGGAAGCTCGTTGTGTTTATTTACATACATTTTCTCATTTTCATTGCATTTTCAAAATCTACCAAGCAATCATGGCACCCAGTAAGCATACAAGTGTTCCAGCAAGTGACAAGAAAGGGTTTAAGCGTTCAAGTCCAGGAATTGCGAAGTTTGAGTGACTAACTGACTGACTTACTGAATGACTGACTGACTTACTGAATGACTTGACTGACTAACTGAATGACTTGACTGACTTACTGAATGACTTGACTGACTTACTGAATGACTTGACTTACTGAATGACTTGACTGACTTACTGAATGACTTGACTGACTTACTGAATGACTTGACTGACTTACTGAATGACTTGACTGACTTACTGAATGACTTGACTGACTTACTGAATGACTTGACTGACTTACTGAATGACTTGACTTACTGAATGACTTGACTGACTTACTGAATGACTTGACTGACTGACTTAAAGTTAGACACTCAGTACAACCATCGACTTCAGTTCCAGAACCTCTACCAGCCACCTCAGCCCAGTAGGGCCACAGCATAAGCCTCCACTCTCTTCACAATCATCCACAAACACCAGCACACACAATTTAAGGTAAATACTATTAGTTCTGTTACATTTGTAGTCTTAAGCAGTAAAAACAACATAATACATCACGATAATGAACTACAATTACATATTCACTTTTATTTTTGTAAGATCTGTTGGTCTAAAAAAACTTGTTTGGCTTTTTGGGGACTCCAAGGAACGTAACCCTATTTTTTTCCATAAGTTCTTTTAATTATCTAACACGAATTTATCTAACACTACGTTTTCAGGAACGTAACTACAGTGGTACTTCGACTAACATAATTAATCTGTTCCAGGAGCTATTACTTAACACAAAAAATACGTAATTCAAAACCTTATTTCCCATAAGAAATAATGTAAATACAATTAATCCGTTTCCACCCAAAAAATTTCACCAAAAATTCATTTTTTTAAAGAATAAATACTATAGTTTTACATACAGAAAACAATGAGAAATAAATATAAAGCACTGTTGCATGCAAAGAGTACGTACCCTTTATTCGGAGCATGTTAAACACACCCACATAGGCTCCCCTCCAACCAGCGAACCATCGTTAAGGGTTTGAGATGGGGCCCCATCATCAAATCAACGACTTGGTTCAGCCAATCATAATGCAAGTTTAACAATGGCAAAGGCGATGTGGTTACCACTCGCAAATTTGTCATTGTCATTCGTCCATTGAGCTTTTTGTGGTACGGTTGTCTCTGTCTATTGGCTGCTGTTTGGCCTTGACGACCGTGGCATGCACTATTATTACTCTCTCTGTACATAGTGTACATATCTGTACAAAGCCTTATAATATACTTGGTGAAGGAAAAGACAAAAGTCTGATATAATCATAATTGCTTGGTGAAGGAAATACAAATTCAAAGCATTTTCTACTGTGTTTCTTTGCTCCAAGCTCCCTTTTACACTCGGGATAACAGGTCATTGAACCTGAGGTTGTAATATGGGTAGCCTGTCCCGGAGCTGAATTTGGAGACTTAGAGCAGGAGTTGAGCCTAGAGTTGAAGTTGGAGCAGGAGCTAGTATTGTATCTAGATAGCTTGCTATCTGGCATTGCTTACGCTTTGCCAACGCTTCACGAATTTTTGTGTCATCTTTGCATTCGCTTTGCTATGGTCAGCCTTGCTATTTGTGAGTATTCTGCAATTTGGTTTGTTATTGCGTGTCAGCCTTGCTATTGTGTGTGTGCATATTGGCTTTGCTATTGCGTGTCAGCTCTGCTATCGTATGAGTATACTGCAGTCGTAACGTGCATAGCTAGAGCGTGTTAAGTTGGGGTTAATGCCACCTATTCGAGTCAGACGATTAGTGTCTGAGTTCACTCTACAAAAGTTGCCCAAACTCTCTCTACAGCGTTGTTGGCATATCGCTCGTTCTATTGGTATTGATTATCAGCGTACCCTTACTGCTGCGCAGCTGCGTGATATTATAAGGAGTAAACTACAAACTGAAAGTATTGCATATCAGTCTCGTGTTTCTCCCGCTACAGGAGCCGTTAACCGTAGGTCACCATTAAGGTTTCTACAAAATGGGAGAGACAAAACTCCTGAGCAAAACCAGCAAGTCTCAGGTGTGGGGTTATCGACAGGCGAGTCTGGTTCATTGGCACTTGAACTAGCCAGACTCACTCTTGAACAAACTAGAGAACAGCGTGCATTTGCTAAGGAGAAGTTTGATAGAGAGAAGGAGAGGAGGCAATTCCATCAGACTGTAGATGACTTCAATTTGCAAAGGGCAGTACAGTTTGTTCCTCGTTTTGTTGAAGCAGAGCCTGAACAGTTTTTCGAAGCATTTGAAAACCAGGCTCGAGCTTTAGGGTGGACTGAGGTTCATTGGGTGTCACTGGTGCATACTGCGTTGTTTGGTAAGGCACAAGAGTTTACGTCCATCCTTGGTAATGAGGACTGGTAAATATCGCATTTTGAAAACCACTGTTCTTGGGGCTTATCAATGTATTCCTGCCAAGTACAGTGGACCCCTGAGTATCGTAAAAACTTCACTCCAGGGTCCTGATCAAGTGCCATTACCGAACGAATTTACTCCCTAAGAAAAAATGTAAAGTAGGTTAGTCCATTTCAGACCCCCAAAAATACACTTACAAAAGCACTTACAATATTATACTTACATAATTGTATGATTTCCGGGGTGTACGTAACTCGGGGTCCACTGTATAGGAAAGAATTCAAACTCGGCAGAAGGCAGTTGGGTCAGTCTTACGTTGACTTTGTAAGACTGCAGACCAGGGCTTTTACAAAGTGGTACAAGGCAAGTGGTGTCGTTGATTTTGAAAATTTGAAGCAGCTCATCTTGGTGGACAACCTGCTGGAGTCTGTTAGTCCAGAGGTTCGAGTCTTTTTGCAAGATCGTTCCTTGCCTACGCCATTGGAAGCAGCCAG
The DNA here is from genome assembly GCA_009830355.1 of Cherax destructor. Classification (NCBI taxonomy): domain Eukaryota; kingdom Metazoa; phylum Arthropoda; class Malacostraca; order Decapoda; family Parastacidae; genus Cherax; species Cherax destructor. The sequence continues at coordinate 33,654 of WNWK01014352.1, read as the reverse complement.
GTTGGCTGATACTTTTAAAACTAACTGCTCCTTGTCCGAGCGGTCTTATCTCTTTCCTCAACAGCCTGGTATGAGCAGAGATCATCAAAGAAAAGTTCCTGAGTGGAGAACTAAATGTCAAGATGAAGGTGAATCTCGTCAGCAGTCAACTAAATCACCTAGCGAGCAGTGTTACTTCACTCATGGTCAACCTGGTGAGCGACATCCAACTACTCAACATGGTGAATCGAGGCAGCGGTATCGAGAGTGGCGTAAGCCACAAAATCAACGAGGTGCCAAAGTTAAAGCTGAAGTGATATGTTTTCTGTGTAATAAGCCTGGCCACATAAGGCCCAATTGTCCAAGTAAACCCCAACCATTAGGGAAAATTAGTAATGTCCCTAATGACATGTCCCAGGAAGAAGTAGAGAAGGGAATGGCCCCCTATTATAGCCCTTGTCAGATATCCCTTCAGGAACATTCAGAGAAAAAGGAAGTTAGAACCTTTAGGAATACTGGTGCATATTGCTCACTTATAAGAGAGGGAGTACTTCCCCTGTCTCAACAAACCTCTTTGCAGTCCTCAGTTTTGTTAGAAGCTTTTGGAGGAGCAGTATTTTCTGTCCCTTTACATCAAATATATGTGCAGAGTAAATACTACACTGGGTATTTGACCGTAGGTGTCTTGGAGGGATTTCCCATGAAAGATGCAATGTTATTACTGGGTAATAACATTGAGTCTACAAAAATGTATGGAACCCATAATGATTAATCCTTCCCCGATGTTGGCCATAACTCGGGCAAAATCCAAAGTGATGTCTGATGAGAATGTTAACTCGTCCTTGGACGACTCTGATCTCGAACTAACCAATTTGTTTTACGAGGAAAACTGGCCAGAGCCTCATAAATTTAGTGAACAGCCCCAGATCAAGCCTTCCTATTCCAGGGTTGCAAGATTGCCAGATGTCTCTGTTTCCATGCCTGAGGGACTGTCCTTTCGGGAGGAACAATGAAAAGACTCTTCACAGAACTCCACTTTGGAGGCAGCTATGGGTAAATCTACTTCAGGTCACCCGGTTAAATATCTCCTAAAAAAATAATTACTTAAGTCTGCACTGAAATTGGTAAGGAGGTGGAGGGAAGACAGCAAACAGATAAATTAGTATTTCCCAAGAAATTTAGGTCTCAGATCTTAAATATAGCCCATAACTCTTCTTTAGGAGGCCATTTGGGAATTACCAAAACTCAGTATAGAATAACAAAAGAATTCTTTTGGCCAAACTTAAGGTAGGATGTAAAGAATCATATTCTCTGTTGTCCAGAATGTCAGCAGGTAGGGAAACCTGGATACCCCATTAAACCTGCACCTCTCCATCCCATTCCTGCTAATGGAGACACTTTCTCAGAATTAATAATACAGTGGTACCTCGAGTTACGATATTTTTCGTTCGAGAATGCTATTCAAGTGTCATTACCAAACGAATTTATCCCCATAAGGAATAATGTAAAATAGACTAGTCCTTTTACACCCCCAAAAATATACTTACAAAAGCATTTAAAAAAATAAACTTACATAAAAGGGCGATTTTGGGGACCATCGTAACTCGAGGTACCACTGTAGATTGTGTAGGTCCACTACCTAAAGCTAAGTCTGGAAATCAATACTTATTCACAATTATGGATAGAGTAACTAGATATCCAGAGGCAGTTCCTATGCATAGTATTAACACTAAAGCAATCCTTAAAGCTTTAACCCTTTGAGGGTCGGTCCCGTACTAGTACGTCATTGAAGCCAGGGTCGGTCACGTACTAGTACGCGTAAATTCTAGCGCCTTCAAATCGAGCGGGAGAAAGCTGGTAGGCCTACATGTGAGAGAATGGGTCTGCGCGGTCAGTGTGCGCAGTAGGAAAAAAATCGTGGAGCCAGTGGTGCATTGTGGGAACACCATTTCAGTACCTCTTGCTCACCATGCCTCGCGGTAAGAAACACCTCACTCCTCGGCGAATTGGGACTCTTTTGTTCCCAAGTGACAGTTCAAACACAGATGGAAGTGTCAGTGAAGATGGCTTCCAGGGTTTTGGTGAGTTTGTGACCGAAAATAATGAACCTAATACAGGTAATAGTGAGGAAAACCCCAACGACCCACAACCTTCCACCTCCGGTGCTATGGCGTCTTGTTCACGTTCACTTGTACCAGAACGAAGGAGGAAATTGTTATTTACTCATATCCAGGACTCAGATGTGAGCAATGGTGATGATAGTGATAGTGAATATGAACTCCAAGCTCTTCAAAACAGTTCCAGTAGTGAGAGTGAAGTGGAATATTCTCCAGTGAAGCGTCAGTATATACGACGGTATATGCGCTCTGGAAGTGTGCCATATGCTGTTCCAAGGGTAAGGACTACATCTCGGAGTACATCCCGTGGGCATACAACCGGAAGTGATAGTGAAAATGAAGGTGATATTGTTACAATGGAGATGAAAAATGTACATGCGTCATCAGATGGTGGTGGTGGTGGTGGCGGTGCCAGCCATCAGGCACCAGCAGTGGGCCATGCTGCTACCCACGCCGCTGCGTCAACCTCACCCACCCACCCACCACAACAACCTCCACAACCACCACAACCTCCACAACCTCCACAACCACCTGTCAATATCCAGTACCCACCAGCAGACCGCACCTGGGATTGGCAGGAAGCTGAGAACTTTGTTCCCAGTCCCCATCACTTTGATGAAAGTCAAAGTGGACTACAGCCATCTTGTCCACTTGGGAACAATGCCACTGAACTGGAATGTTTCCAGTTTTTCTTTGATGAACCCCTGATGGAAATTATTGTCAGGGAAAGCAACAGATACTTCGATTACACAATGGCAAACACGATTCTTTCACCAGGATCACGTCTACACCAGTAGAAGGAGACAACTGTAGCTGAGATGTATCTTTTGTTTGCCACAATAATGCTTATGTCACATGTTTATAAACACAGTGTCAAATCATACTGGTCGACAGACCGCCTCATTGCAACCCCATCTTTTAGTGAAATAATACCAGTGAATCGATTTGTGCTACTGCTGAGGATGCTACACTTCTCAGACAAAACCAGGCCTGACAGAAATGACAGGTTATATAAGATTAGAAATGTGTTTATGTATCTGAAACAGAAATTCAATATGTATTTTTATCAATTCAGGAAGCTTGTTATTGATGAGTCTTTGATTTTGTTCAAAGGTAGACTGTCGTTCAAGCAGTATATACCAAGCAAGAGGAAACGCTTTGGTATAAAGTTGTTTGTACTTTGTGATTGCTACAGTGGTCTTGTATTGGACATTATTGTGTACACTGGAAGCAATACATTGCAAAATACCAGGAAGTTACTGGGTATCTCTGGTGATGTGGTTAGAACAATGATGGAACCATATCTTGGTAAGGGGCATATATTATATACTGATAACTGGTACACAAGCCCTTTACTCAGTGATTTTTTGCGAGTGAACATGACAGATGTGTGCGGTACAGTGCGTGCAAATCGTAAACATATGCCTAGGTTCAATGCTGGCACTCGTAGAGGTGAGGTGCAGGCGTTTGCTGCCAATGACATCATGGCATTTCGGTGGCATGACAAACGAGATGTCACACTGTTGTCATCAGTTCACCAGAACGAAATGACAGACACTGGCAGGGTGAGTAGAGAGACCGATGAACCCATCCTAAAACCTACAGCTGTGATCGACTACACTCTCAATATGCGTTCAGTGGACAAATGTGACATGCAAATTGGGTTTGCTGATTGTGTTCGCAAGAGTTATAAGTGGTACATTAAAACTCTTTTTTCATCTTGTGGACATTTCCATGTTGAATGCTTATACTAATGTGTATAAGTTGAAGACCAGAAACAAACCACCATATGGTCAGTTTTGTTTGTCTGTCATCAGACAAATATTATTCAAGTACCAACTAACAATACCTGCAATAGAACAACGCCTGCAAACTGATCAACAACTACCCTCTCGTCTGAGGCCTGGTGAACACTTCCTAACAAAACTACCTGCTACTGCTTGCAAGAAAAAGGCTCAGATGAGGTGTTTTGTCTGTGCACATACAAAAAAACGCCCACAAGAACGCAGAGACACTCGTTTCATGTGTGTGGAATGTAAAACACCTCTGTGCATGGAACCATGTTTCAGAGACTTCCACAAGCTGCAGAACTTCTACAAGCATGTCCAGTGGCTGTATATATGTATATATATGATAGACAAATAATAATAAACAACATTGTATATTGATCGTGTGTGTAAACATTTTTTGTAAACAATATAATGACAAGTGTTTGTGGAGCTATTGTGTATTGTACAACAAGTGAATATATACCAAATAGTGCTCATATTGGTCTCACAGGCCACAAAAGTTACTTGGAAAAAGAAAAAAAGAAAATTGAAAGAAAAAAGTGGAAAAAAAACAAAATAAATAATTACCGGGTGATCGGAAGTCGGCGATGTTGCCGACAGCGGTTCAATTTCAGTGAACTTCACGCCTTCATATCTCGGTAAGTATTGATCGCAAAAAATTTTTGTTTAGCTATTTAGATTTAGAAAAAAAAACTATCATTTCATAAGAAAAAATATTTTTTTTTTTTTTCGAATATTTTCCGACCCTGAGAACGAGTTTGGGAAAGGGCCTGTCGACCCTCAAAGGGTTAACTAAGTTTATCTCTTGCTTTGGAATTCCTAAATCTATTCAAAGTGATCAAGATACTAATTTCACTGCCAAAGCATTTAGGGAAGCATTAACTAGGCTAGGAATAGTTCATAACCTATCCACTGCCTATCATCCTCAGTTCCAAGGCGCCTTAGAAAGATTCCATCAGACGTTAAAAACAATGATGAGAACATTTTGCATGCATTTTCCAACAGACTGGGATGAATCACTTCCTCTGTTGCTATTCACAATGAGAGAAACTGTGCAAGAGTCTACAGGGTACAGTCCTTTTTTATCTAAAAATAAGAGCACATTTTTATAAATAGGATAGGCTAAAAAAAACATTTTAGGGCCAGTACTTACCGAGATATAAGCCCGTGAAGTTGGTGCTAAATGATGTGGTGTCGGCAAAATGGAGCACTGCCGCTTGCAGAAACAAGAAACATTTATCGTTTTTTTTTCCATTTTTTTCCATTTTCTGTTGTTTTCATCCTATGATAATAATGTTTTGATACAGATCTATTCATTTCATTGCCAATTCTTGTTTAGACACAAATATTTGTTACTGAATTAGTAATCATACTGTCACAAACACACATGTTCACACTGATAAATAAATTTGTACACCTGGTTCAATCACTTACTATTGTTTACATATATATACAAGGTATTTACAGGTCCTATTTATGTTTCTAGAAGTCCACCACTGTATGATACTCGAAAAAGCATGGATTCATACAGAGTGCCACTTCACATTGCTGACACATGAATCGTGTGTCTTTTCGCACTTGGGGTCGCTGTGTACTGTAAGCACACACAACACACTTTTTCCGAGAGTGCTTCTTCTTTGGAGTAGATGGTAATGGTATCAGGCAGTGACAGTTAGGGATAATTCGGTTGGGCACTTCCCTCTGGTTGTGGAGTGACAGGTCGCTGTTGTGGAGTGACAGGTCGCTGTTGTGGGGTGACAGGTCGCTGTGGAGTGGCAGGTATAGGTGTGGTACCATACTTTCTCCCTATCTGCTTGATGACATTTAGGGTGAATTCTGCATATAGTTGTCACTTCCCAGTCTTTATTTCATACATGTTGAAGGCATTGAGCATTGCAATGTCCACAAGGTGGAAAAACACTTTTATATACCACTTGCGACTCCTACGCACACAGTCAACAAAGCCTATCATCATGTCACACTTGTCGACTAGTCGCATATTGTTTGTATAGTCGATGACAACAGCTGTCTTTTCAATAAGTTGATTGTTGAGCGTGCTCATTCTGTCTGTTTGTACCATCTCGTTTCTGTGGATGGTTGACAGCAATGTCACGTCCCTTTTGTCATGCCATGACACTGCCATGATGTCATTGGCATGAAACGCCTGCACTACACTTCCTCCAGTGAACTTTGGCAAAGTATAGTTGAAAATAGTCTAACTCTGTAGACTCATTTGTGATGGGACAGTGTGGCATGATGCCACTTCCACTGCCATCAAAATTGAAAGGATGTGGCACGAATGGTGTATGTTCAGTCCACTTCCATTCACGATAAGATGGTGAAGGGTGGACCTGTGGCATAGGACGTGGGGGAGCAGGAGGGACGGGAGTGGGGCCAGCACATGATTGAGAGGGTGCCTCGTGGTCCTTTGTCTGTCCACACACCGCGCCACGAGGTCCAGGCACCATGCCACCCACCACCTCTTCCTCCATCCCAGCATACTCTCCTTCATTATCACTTTCACTATCAGTGGCTGGGGTTTTGGATCGTGAACTGCCACAACCCTTGCCTCTGACTGCATATGGCACACTGCCTGAACGTAGGTAATGACGCCTATAAGTACGTTTCACTGGGGAATAATGATAATCACTATCACTCGACGAATCGTCTATGGGCATAAAATCGATTTCATCATCGTCACTTATATCACCTTCACTATCGTTACTATCATAACACATGGAAAATGCTAATTTCCTCTTGCGGAGCTGCCTTTGGGTAGTAACACTAGAAACCCCAGAGGTGCTGGGCTGAGGGTCTGTGGCCACACTGGCCACACCAGATGTGCTGGGCTGAGGGTCTGGTATGGCCACACTGTCCACACTGGCCACACTGGCCACCCCAGAGGTGATGGGCTGAGGGTCATCTGGGTTGTCATCAATAGTTTCACTAATTCCTTGATTATTAGTGGCTATATCACTGTCAAATCCACTAAGCTCGCGTTCTCTATCACTTTCCGAGAATAGTAGTGTTAATACGACGAGGCGTGAGTGAATCACGGGGGTGTGCAATGATGTTGACCCAAGATGGAGCTGAAACTAACTGGGGCTACCATGCGGTACCCTGGTGTCCCCGATTTTTTTCATACTGCGCACACTGAGGGTGCAGACCCATTCTCTCATGTCTAGGCGACTCAGGCCTATTGCACTAAATTTGAACGAATGTAAAATAAAACGTAGATATACGTTCATTCACTTTCGCAAGTGAACGTATATCTACGTGTGGACAGTTTAAGGGTTAATGGTTACTATCAAGTACCTTTAACAGATAAGGCGAAGGAAATCTCTGCCTTCGTAATCCCAGGTCATTATCAGTATACAGTTACCCCTTTCGGAATGAAAAACTCGCCTGCATCATTCCAGAGACTTATCCATCAGGCTATTAAAGGACTTGAAGGCACGGCCGCTTACCTAGATGATATAGTTGTTGTGTCGGACTCTTGGGACCAACATATGTTTAGGCTTAAGGCTCTCTTTGAGACCTTCGAGAGTTTCCATTTAACTGTTAATTTATCAAAGTCATCCTTTGGCCAATCTACTATTAATTTTTTGGGCCATGCAGTAGGTAGTGGCAAAGTGGCTCCTAAATTTGCAAAAATCTTGGCCATTAAAAATTATCCAGTACCCCCTGAGAGGAAATCCCTTCAACCTCGCTTACCAGTCACAAAGTTCCCTTTAAATGGACCCCAGAATGTCAAGATGCTTTTACGAAAGCAAAGAGATTACTTTGCACTGCACCCATTCTTTTCTCTCCAGACTTTTCAAAGCCATTCTCTTTACAGATTGATGCTTGTGAGTCTGGGGTGGGGGCAGTGCTTCTGCAATCTGGGGATGATGGGTTGCAACCAAATGCAGCTAAATACCAACCACACCAGAGGGCCTACTCCACTATAGAGGAGGCCCTGGCTCTACTAATGGCATTATCACACTTCGATGTCTCCGTGGGCCAGTCCTCACAGGTGGTCACAATCTACAAGACTCATGCGTTGGAGTATTCGGCTGCAACCCTACCAATTATGTATAAAACACATCCCCGGAAAAAATAATGTGCTGGCAGATGTGTTATCTAGGAGTTAATGCATTTAGTTAGGATGTGTTAGGGACTTTGGGTGGAACCAGCCCTATTTTTCCCCCTAGTGTTTTTTTTTTTTAGCGGGGAGGTGCCCTGCTACCGACCACAGGCATCTTGGACCTACATTAGCCCTACCGTCTGCTGTCTCCCTCTTAAGTTTAAAGCCGGACTTTATGTCTCAAGAAAAGTTTAGCTTTATCTAATGAGCGGGATGGCTGAGGGGATAGGCGGTCCCATTATTGTAATGTGCCATATCGGCACTCTACCCATTTGAGGTGGAAGCCTAGTCCTGAGCCCTCTTGGGGTGGGGGTGTTGCATGCAAAGAGTACGTACCCTTTATTCGGAGCATGTTAAACACACCCACATAGGCTCCCCCTCCAACCAGCAAACCATCGTTAAGGGTTTGAGATGGGACCCCATCATCAAATCAACAACTCGGTTCAGCCAATCATAATGCGAGTTTAACAATAGCAAAGGCGATGTGGTTACCACTCGCAAATTTGTCATAGTCATTCCTGCATTGAGCTGGTTGTGGTACGGTTGTCTCTGTCTATTGGCTGCTGTTTGGCCTTGACGACCGTGGCGTGCACTATTATTATGTACTCTCTCTGTACATAGTGTACATATCTGTACAAAGCCTTATAATATACTTGGTGAAGGAAAAGACAAAAGTCTGATATAATCATAATTGCGTGGTGAAGGAAATACAAATTCAAAGCATTTTCTACTGTGTTTCTTTGCTCCAAGCTCCCTTTTACACTCAGGATAACAGGCCAATTGGGATGAAAAATGCGCATGCATCTGGTGGTAGTAGTGGTGCCAGGCGTGAGGCACCAGCAGTGAGCCATGCTGCCACCCACGCCGCTGACTCACCCGACCTACAACAAAAGCCATCCTCACCAACCCACCCACCACACCAACCTCCACAACTACAACCTCTACAACCACCTGCCAATATCCAGTACCCACCAGCAGACCGCAAATGAGATTGGCAGGAAGCTGATAATTTTGTTCCCAATCCCCATCAGTTTGTTGAAAGTCAAAGTGGAATACGCCCATCTTGTACACTTGGAAACAATGCCACTGAACTGGAATGCTTTGAATTATTCTTTGATGAACCCCTGATGGATAGTATTGTCAGGGAAAGCAACACATACTACGAGTACACCATGGCAAACACAATACTTTCACCAAAATCACGTCTACACCAGTGGAAAGAAACAACTGTGGCTGAGATGTATCTTTTCTTTGCCACAATAATGCTTATGCCACATGTGTATAAGCACAATGTCAAATCATACTGGTCAACAGACCGCCTGATTGCAACCCCAGGTTTCAGTGATATTATACCAGTGAATCAATTTGTGCTACTATTACGTATGCTACACTTATCAGGCAAAACAAGGCCTGACAGAAATGACAGGTTATATAAGATTAGGAATGTGTTTGTGTATCTGAAACAGAAATTCAATATGTATTTTTATCCCTTCAGGAAGCTTGTTATTGATGAGTCTTTGATTTTATTCAAAGGTAGATTGTCGTTCAAGCAGTATATACCAAGCAAGAGAAAACGCTTTGGTATAAAGTTGTTTGTGCTTTGTGATTGCTACAGTGGTCTTGTATTGGATATTATTGTGTACACTGGCAGTAATACATTGTATTACAAAATAAATAACCATTTGTAATAAACGACTGTTTGGGATACTAAGTAAAATCTCATATTTCAGATATTTATTATATTATAATATTAATATAAAAACATATACTCTGAATAAAAACATATAATCTTATAATTTATGTAAAAACATATTTATATACACAAAAATCATAGTACAAGATAAAACTCACAAGTAAAATCATATACTTAGTGCAGTGTCAAGTCGCTGCCGTCATCGTGTCACACAGGACACTACCACACCTTGTCATGATACTCCTTCTCCACCGTGTCCTCAGACACCCTTATCTCTGTCTTATGGCACGCTTACGGGGTTCCACGACACCCGATCTCCCTGTACCATAAGACTCCATCGCTGTGTCACACGACACCTTCTTTGCACCGCGTTATGACACACACCAAATACACGACTCTTAACTTGTGTCGTGCCACCGTCACAAACTCTCTGGATGCACCACTGAATACCTGACACTCCGGGTAACAATCTCCGGGTAAACACAATCTCAGGTACATAGTCTCAGGTACATAGTCGCAGGTACATAGTCGCAGGTACATAGTCGCAGGTACATCAGTCAGTATGATGAATAAGCTAGTAGATTCTGGTGACCAGACTTGCCGCTCTCCTCATTACAGTGTCCTCATCAACTGTACTTGGCCTTGCAAACATCACAAGTACAGAGTTGCTCTCGAGTAACACAGTCTAGAGAGAATAAAGCTTCCAGTTCTCTCTGCACTGAAGCACTGTAGGCCTGTCACCAGCACCACACTGCGAAAGTCTGCAACTCTCAAGCAGGTCTGCCTGGCGAACTCCAGTAGTATCAGGGAGCTGGTGAACTTTCCAGTGTTGAATAGGGGAGAGTCTCGTTGACACTCTCTAGGAGTGTCTGGTAGACACTCTCTACTAGAGTCAGGTGGACACTGTCAGTCAAGCTGGCCCGGCAGTCAAACATCAGGTCCGATGACGTAACCCCTTGACTGCCGGCCGGTAAGGTAACTACCTAACAACCATTGTTAGGTAGTGGGCCGTAACACATTGCAAGATACCAGGAAGTTATTAGGTATCTCTGGTGATGTGGTTAGAACAATGATGGAACCATATCTTGGTAAGGGGCATATGTTATATACTGATAACTGGTACACAAGCCCCTTACTCAGTGATTTTTTGTGAGTGAACATGACAGATGTGTGCGGTACAGTGCGTGGTAATCGTAGGCATATGCCAAGGTTTGATGTAGGCACTGGTAGACATCAGGTGCAGGCGTTTGCTGCCAATGACATCATGGCATTTCGGTGCCATGACAAACGAGATGTTACACTGTTGTCATCAGTTCACCCTAATGAAATGGCAGACAGTGGCAGGCTGAATAGAGAGACCAATGAACCCATTCTAAAACCTGCAACTGTGATGAAACTACACCCTCAATATGCGTTCAGTGGACAAAGGTGACATGCAGATTGGGTTTGCTGATAGTGTTCGTAAGAGTTATAAATGGTACATAAAACTCTTTTTTCATATTCTGTGATCAGACAAATAATATTCAAGTACAGTGAACCTTTGGTTAGCGTCCGTTCCTGTTAGCGGCCAACTCGGTTAGCGGCCGGTTTTACGGTTCCCAGTTAGCAGTCGTTATTTCGGTTAGCGGCTGTATGGGACACGTCCATCCACCGGCTGGGGCCACTTGCGCTTCAGTTTGGCTGTGTCTCTCAGAGCGTAAGGAAGCTTCTGCTCATTCATCCAAACATTTCGCTTGTTTCCTATTGTTTTTTGTCAGTGCAAAGGCGAAATAAGTAACCATGGCTCCCAAGAAAGTTCCTAGCAAAGTTCCTGTGGCAAAGAGAGTGAGAAACACCTTGGAATTGAACCCTTTGAAAGTCGCAAGGCCCTCTCCCAAACTCATTCTCAGGGTCGCAAATTTTTCGGAAAAAAAAATTATTTTTTCTTATGAAATGATAGTCTTTTTCCGATCATAATGCCACCAAAATTATGAAATTTGATGGAAAACTAACGGAATTATGCTCTCGCGAAGTTAGTGGTTTCAATGACATTTACGCATCGGCGATTTCGCCCACTTTGAGCTCTATTTTCAGTAAATTCCAATGTTTCAGTCAACTAAAATTATAGCTATTTGCTAGAATTCCATTTGTTCTATCAGTTGAGTATAAGAAACCGCCAATTTACGGATTTCTACTACCCAATAATGTGGTCAGAAATTGGCAATTTGGCCAATTTCACACAAATTTCAAAAGATGCCAATTTCAAAATAGGGTCTAGAATAAATGAGACAGACATTCCTGGCACTCAAATAACATTTTATCTCTTCATCTGTCACGTCTCCAGGCCCCTCTTACATTACTTTTGCTTTTCATTTTGAATTTTTATTCTCACAAAAAATAGAATATTTACTGTTATGTACACAACTGCATCATTGTAAAAATGGTATAAATAATATCAGCGGACTTGTGCAAGAATATTAGACTACCCAGTTGATGTGTATTGGATGCATGGCGTGATTTGTTTACTCCTGAACTTCGGCAAAAATTGAACATTTTCGCTACCTGGCGCTCAGTTTCAAGGTACTTGTCATCGTGAAACCAGTCAAAAGTATCTCTATTTCTGTAATATATCATCCATTCTATCAAATGAGACTAAGAAAACGAGAATACAAGCATAAATACTATACAAAAATAGACTGGAAAGTCGGTTTTGAACCGAAAATATGGTCAGAGTTTTTTTTCCTCATTATGCACTGTGTGGTGCAGGATTTTTTTTAAACTGCGCACAGATCCATTCTCTCACATCTAGGTTTACCAGCCTGTTTCCACTTGATTTGAGGGAGCTAGAATTTAGGCGTACTAGCACGACGAAAACCCTGGCGCATAAGCTGTACTACACATGTGCAACATCTGGGTATCTTTATAGTAAAGGTTTCGCTAACCAGTTGCTTTCTCAATACCACTCTTGTACAAGCTGTACTAGTACGGCCGAAACCCTCAAAGGGTTAAGAGGATGTGCAGGAGCATTGTCCAGTACCAGGAGGCACTTGAGTCCCAAATTGTTAACCTGAAGGTATTTTTTACCACTTGGGCCAAACACATCATTTACCCAATCTTTGAAAATTGACCTTGTGACCCATACATTTTGATTTGATTTCCACATCACACACAATCTTTTCTTGTGAACATTGTGTTTCGTGAACACTCTGGGAGTTTCAGAGTGATACACGAGTAAAGGCTTCACTTTGAAATCCCCACTTGCATTGCTACACAACATGAGAGTTAGCCTGTCTTTCATAGGCTTGTGTCCTGGCAGTCTTTTTTCCTCCTGCGTGATGTAGGTCCTCCATAGCATTTTCTTCCAAAAGAGGCCTGTTTCGTCACAGTTAAACACTTGTTGGAGTTTCAGATTTTCACTCTTTATGTAGTCCTGAAATTCCTGCACAAACTTTTCAGTAGAATGTTTGTCTGAACTTGCAGCCTCACCATGCCTTACAACACTGTGTATGCCACTACGCTTCTTAAATCTCTCAAACCAGCCTTTGCTGGCCCTAAATTCACTACCAGCAGCACTTGTTCCAGGAGTTTTCTTCACAAGATCTTCATGCAAACGCCTTGCCTTCTCACAAATAAAAGACTCCACTAAACTGTCCCCAACCATTTGTTTTTCTTTAATCCACAATAATAATAACTTTCAATGAAATAAAACTTTACTTTACTTTACTTTACTATTTATTCCATTATTGGTGACCTTTGTTTCGTAAGAACATTTACTCCTTTGGCAACATCAGCCACCTTGATCTGTTCTTTCTTTGACAGGATGGTTGTAATTGTTGATTTGTTTTTGCCAAACATCCTGGCAAGTTCCAGCACCCGCATACCACTCTCATATTTCTCAATCACTTCTCTCTTAAATTCCATGGTATTTCTCACTCTCTTTGCCACAGGAACTTTACTAGGAACTTTCTTGGGAGCCATGGTTACTTATTTCGCAGTTGCACTGGCAAAAAACAATGGAAAACAAGCGAAATGTTTGTATGAATGAGCAGAAGCTTCCTTACGTACCGAGACACACAAACAAACTGAAGCGCAAGCGTCCCCAGCCGGCGGGTTGACGTGTCCAATACGGCCGCTAACCGGAATAACGGCCGCTAACCGGGAGCCGTAAAATCGGCCGCTAACCGAGTTGGCCGCTAACAGGAATGGCCACTAACCGAGGGTCCACTGTAATTGTATTTACATTAATTCTTATGGAGAATATTAATTTGGTTAAAGGCTCCTGGAATGGATTACGGCCGCTAACCGAGGGTCCACTGTATTTTACCGAAAGTTATACTCGATAAACTTTCCAGTGTGAATAAGTATCACTCATGTGTTGCTGTTGGTTTACAATTTAATTGAATGTAAAAAGAGAACCAACGGAGAAGCTCTGCACATGTGCCGGGTCCTAGAGAGGAGGGAACCACATAGGCCGAGTGTGGGTAGGGGTAGTCACCGAGTCACGTGGGTATGCCCAAATAGTATGGGTATCTGACTAGAAATAAGTCAGGAATTTGGCATTTACAGAGGCCGAAACCGGATTAATGGCCCCACTTCACAGTGGGAAGTGTCATAATTGTTCTCAGTGTACAGTGGACCCTCAGTTTTCGTGCACCTCCAAACTCGAACAATTATGTAAGTGTATTTTCGTAAGTGCTTTCGTAAGTGTACTTTTGGGGGTCTGAAATGACTAATTTAATTTACATTTGTCCTTATGGGACCAAATTCGTTTGGTAATGGCACTTAAACAGCATTCTGGAAAGAATTTTCAACAAAAACCGAGGGTCCACTGTATAATGAGGGACATCAAGTCCGGGAACAGCTATAATAGGGGGGGTAATTTGTTAAATAGCGAGTGATGCGACACCTCCATTACAAGTGTTCGGTGGGAGAAATACCCATCGGTCTGATCATTGCTCATTGGACTCAGATCTTAATGGATCAACTTCTAATGAGTGTAAATTAGTGGGACATTAAGTCACCTTGTGAACGGTGGAGAAATTAGTGATAATAACCTTAAATTAAGGGAATGTGTGAAGTGATACAAGTCACCATTCCCCGATTAAGCACATGTTAACCTCATGGCCCGGCCCCGAGAACCACAGAGATTTTATGTAGTTATGGCTCCTAAATCGGGGCAAACCAACTGATATCGTCGTCCTGCTGAAGAACGGTATCGATTTCGCAGGATATTGAAGTCAGAGGAAGAAATAAGATAAGGAATGCTACCTCCTCACCCACAGTTAAGTAACCTTTCTTATTATATCAACCCCATAGCTGGCCAGTTAGGTGTTATAATAGGACAGGTACTGTCAGTCCTTCAGTGATTTCCAGTGACCACCAATGAAATTGGGTAAGTGGTGGTCTTATTATATTGACATGTGTAACCTCTTTTCCCCTTTCCTATTAGTCCAATTTACACATACAATCCACAACTAATCATAACATAGCACTGTATCATCCTTTGCAGATGATACTAGGATCTGCATGAGTGTGTCATCCATTGAGGACACGGCAAAGCTCCAAGATGATATAAACCAAGTTTTTCAATGGGCAACAGAAAACAATATGATGTTCAATGAAGACAAATTCCAACTACTCCGTTATGGAAAACTGGAGGAAATAATAGCTAGGACTGAGTATATTACAAACTCTAATCACACAATAGAGCAGAAAAGTAATGTGAAGGACCTGGCAGGATATTGAAGTCAGAGGAAGAAATAAGATAAGGAATGCTACCTCCTCACCCACAGTTAAGTACCCTTTCTTATTATATCAACCCCATAGCTGGCCAGTTAGGTGTTATAATAGGACAGGTACTGTCAGTCCTTCAGTGATTTCCAGTGACCACCAATGAAATTGGGTAAGTGGTGGTCTTATTATATTGACATGTGTAACCTCTTTTCCCCTTTCCTATTAGTCCAATTTACACATACAATCCACAACTAATCATAACATAGCACTGTATCATCCTTTGCAGATGATACTAGGATCTGCATGAGTGTGTCATCCATTGAGGACACGGCAAAGCTCCAAGATGATATAAACCAAGTTTTTCAATGGGCAACAGAAAACAATATGATGTTCAATGAAGACAAATTCCAACTACTCCGTTATGGAAAACTGGAGGAAATAATAGCTAGGACTGAGTATATTACAAACTCTAATCACACAATAGAGCAGAAAAGTAATGTGAAGGACCTGGGTGTGGTAATGTCTGAAAACCTAACCTTCAAAGACCACAACAATGCAACTATCACATCTGCGAGGAAACTGATAGGATGGATAATGAGAACATTCAAGACAAGAGATGCCAAGCCAATGATAATCCATTTTAAATCACTTGTTTCTCTAGGCTAGAATACTGCTGTACATTAACATCCCCATTCAAGGCAGGTGAAATTGCAGATCTAGAGAATGAACATAGAACCTTTACTGCACGTATAAGTTCCATCAAACACCTTAACTGGGAACGCCTGGAAGCACTAGATTTATATTCACTGGAGAGCAGGCGAGAGAGATATATCATAATCTACACCTGGAAGATTCTGGAGGGACTGGTCCCTCATAAGCACACAGAAATCACTCCATACAAAAGCAAAAGACTTGGCAGACGGTGCAACGTACCCCCAGTGAAAAGTAGAGGCGCCACTGGTACACTAAGAGAAAACACAATAAGTGTTTGACTACATGCAGCCAGCAGTAACAGCCTCATTGATCAGGCCCTGATCCACCGGGAGGCCTGGTCATAGACCGGAATGCCCTCCAGGTAGCCTCCAGGTAACATCATACCTATTGGTGTTATCTAATTGTAATTTATAATACTGGTCTAGGATAGATGTCTCTAGAGCCTCTGATATATCGGAGGAAGCCCTTGGCGCGACCAGGAGTGATTTAAGTTTTCTCACACGCCTCGCGGGGGTAACTGCGGTAAATATTGTTGGCGGTCACCTCACGTTGACATTATTTGTACATATCTAAGTGTTGGTGAGGCCCATACAGGTAACTCATAATTCCCCACAATATGTCACTGCCATGTATCATAAACCAACATATGTATCACTGCCAGTGTATCATAAACCAACATATGTATCACTGCCAGTGTATCATAAACTAACATATGTATCAATGCCAGTGTATCATAAACCAACATATGCCACTACCAGTGTATCATAAACCAACACTGCCAGTGTATCATAAACCAACATATGTATCACTGCCATGTATCATAAACCAACATATGTATCACTGCTAGTGTATCATAAACCAACATATGTATCACTGCCAGTGGCCCGGTGGCCTGGTGGCTAAAGCTCTCGCTTCACACATGGAAGGCCAGGGTTCGATTCCCAGCGGGTGGAAACATTTCGACGTGTTTCCTTACACCTGTTGTCATGTTCACCTAGCAGCAAATAGGTACCTGGGTGTTAGTCGACTGGTGTGGGTCGCATCCTGGGGGACAAGATTGAGGACCCCAATGGAAATAAGACAGACAGTCCTCGATGACGCACTGGTATCTAACACAGTACTAAATGTCAATAACAAGGTATGCCACGAAACAACTAAACTGGGAAATTGTTTTAATTCATACTACACAACTGTCGCATCAACACTAGTAAGTAAGCTACCAGCTGCATCAAATACAGTGGAACCCCAGTTAACGAACACCCCGGAAATCGTGCAATTATGTAAGTATAATATTGTAAGTGCTTGTGGAAGTGTATTTTTGGGGTCTGAAATAGACTAACCTAAATGACATTTTTTCTTAACTAAGTAAATTCGTTCGGTAATGGCACTTGAGCAGGTTTCTGCAATGAATTTTTTTCGTTAACTGGGGTTCCACTGTACCTTTAACACAGACTCTGATAAATTTAAAACATATTATACCAATAAAGGAGTAACTCCAAACAGTTGTCAACTAGTAAGTGTATCTCATGACTTCGTGCAAAAAGAACTAAGCAGGTTAAGCCCAACTAAGAGCACCGGCCCAGATAACATCCCATCTAAGTTCCTAAAAGATGGTGCCTCTGAACTGGCAATCCCTATTGCTCACATAATAAATTTGTCCATCACCACTAATACAGTGCCAGAGGGGTTCAAGGAGGCCAGAGTTACTCCTATCTTCAAGAAAAATAGTAGGTCTGATGTCAGCAATTATAGGCCTGTTAGTATGCTCAGTGTAATATCCAAAATTCTAGAGAGGGCGGTGTACTGTCAAGTAGTTAAGTATCTTAGTGACAACAACATTCTCCATAGTTACCAATCAGGCTTTAGGAGATCTTACTCAACCGACACCTCCCTAATTAATCTGTTGGATTACATGAGAACTGAAATGTCTATAGGGAACGTCATAGGAATGGTAACTTTTTAATTATTTAACAAACTTCAAGCTATCGGCATAGGTTCCATAGACTGGTTTAAGTCCTATCTTAGCAACAGGAAACAAATTGTCAAAATCAACAAAACGGAATCAGAACCACTGCCGATAGCATGTGGAGTTCCCCAAGGTAGTATTCTTGGTCCCTTATTATTCCTGTGTTATGTAAATGACATGCCCATCAGTGTCAAGTGCAAACTCCTACTGTATGCGGATGACAGTGCTATGTTAGTGTCAGGTGAAGACCCACAAGATATAGCAAATGTATTAACGCTGGAACTGAAGTCCTGCAGCAAATGGTTAGTAGACAACAAACTATCGTTACATCTCGGGAAAACAGAAGCCATTCTCTTTGGCACGAAATATAAACTGAGAAGGGTAAATAATTTTAATGTCCGGTGTAATGGGGAATCCATCACTTCAGTTTCCTCAGTAAAATATCTGGGAATCCCCTTTGACCCATGCATGCAGTGTAGTAAAGAAAGCGAATGCCAGACTGAAGTTCCTCTACAGACAAGCACAGTGTCTACCTACTGAGGCCCTTATACAATGTCATATGGACTACGCTTGCTATTCATGGTACTCTGCCTTGACAAAAACTGAAAGATAAACTGCAAATCACACAGAACAAAATGAAAGGATTCATCCTGGACCTGGGTCCATGAGAGCATGTAGGCCAGGATGAATTACAACAATTGGATATGCTGAATATTGAAAATAGAGTAAAACAACTTAAGTTAAATCAAGTTAATAAAATTGCTCACAAACAGTGTCCAGAATATCTTGCTGCCAATTTTGTCATGGCTGGGAACCAAAGCAGTCATAGTCCAGTCATACCTCGGTTAACGATGATGTCAGTTAACGATAATTTCGGTTAACGATATTTTTGACGTTAAAAAAATTATTGTGGTTAACGATGTTTGCTTCGGTTAACGACATTCGTACAGGATGTGTCCACGTGGCGCCCAGCTGAGCGGCACTCCAGGGAGCGTCAGTGTGCTATTGTTTACAAGCGAGAGCGACCATCATCCACTCCACCCACGCATTTATACCATTATGTCCTTATTCCACTGTTTTTAGTGCTTGCAACTGCTAAATAAGCTACCATGGGTCCAAAGAAAGCTCCTAGTGCCAGCCCTGTGATAAAGAGTGTAGCATCATGCAGGGAGTGTAGCATTCATGCAGGGAGTGTAGCATTATGCAGGAGTGTGCTATGCAGGAGTGTAGCAGGCATGCAGGGAGTGTAGCAGGCATGCAGGGAGTGTAGCAGGCATGCAGGGAGTGTAGCAGGCATGCATGGAGTGTAGCAGGCATGCAGGGAGTGTAGCAGGCATGCAGGGAGTGTAGCAGGCATGCAGGGAGTGTAGCAGGCATGCAGGGAGTGTAGCAGGCATGCAGGGAGTGTAGCAGGCATGCAGGGAGTGTAGCAGGCATGCAGGGAGTGTAGCAGGCATGCAGGGAGTGTAGCAGGCATGCAGGGAGTGTAGCAGGCATGCAGGGAGTGTAGCAGGCATGCAGGGAGTGTAGCAGGCATGCAGGGAGTGTAGCAGGCATGCAGGGAGTGTAGCAGGCATGCAGGGAGTGTAGCAGGCAGGGGAGTTGCAGCAAGCGGAGTGTAGCAGGCATGCAGGGAGTGTAGCATGCATGCAGGGAGTGTAGCAGGCATGCAGGGAGTGTAGCAGGCATGCAGGGAGTGTAACAGGCATGCAGGAAGTGTACCATTCATGCAGGGAGTGTGGCATTAAAAGAAAAAGGCCAGTAACCCCAGAAAAGAACTTGCCACCTGCAGTGTTAATGGAAGGGGATTCCCCTTCCAAACATTAGCATACTATACTCCATCCTTTTCCCTCTTCCCGTCCTCCACACATCAACAACTCTTCAATAAATGTAAGTGACATGTTATTGTACTATATTTACATGTGTATTTATTTATTGTTCATTAAATTGTGTATTATTTAATGTCAAAATGTTCTAAAAAATATTTTATTTTACTACTTTTGAAAGTCTTGGACAGATTAATTTTATTTCCATTATTTCTTATTGGGAAAATTGATTCAGTTAACGATTGTTTCGGTTAAAGATACGCCCTTCTGACGGATTAATATCGTTAACCGAGGTATGACTGTACTAGGGGGAGAGAGCACAACTTTGTAGCACCCACAGTCAGTGGCCAGGCTTCAAACACCTTTTATTGTACAGCAATAAAGGAATGGAACAGACTGCCTGCACATGTCAAAGCCAGTCATAGCATGAGCCAGTTCAAGAAGAGAACCAAAAGGTACCTAATGAATGTAGAGACAGAAAGGGAGGAGAATGATTTTTTCTTTTTTTTAGCTAACACACATGTAAATGAAAATAACTCTTTTTTACCTTATTCCTAGTATACATACATCCTTTATAATATAATAACATATATATCCTACAATGTATAATATTAAGGTATAAAAAGGACACCAATGGAAATAAGTCACTCTGTCTGACTTTTTGGGTTATACTAGGTTCTCTACACATATGCTGTTATGTATGATAATCTATGTAAATGTATTTGTGTATACCTGAATAAACTTACTTACACTGACTTTCTTGGGTTATCCTGGGTGGCTAACCCTCCGGGGTTAAAAATCCGAAGAAAATCTAATCTTATCTTATCTTATCACTGCCATGTATCATAAACCAACATATGTATCACTGTCAATGTATCATAAACTAACATGTGTCAATGCCAGTGTATCATAAACTAACATATGTATCACTGCCAGTGTATCATAAACTAACATATGTATCACTGCCAGTGTATCATAAACTAACGTATGTATCACTGTCAGCGTATCATAAACCAACATATGTATCACTGCCAGTGTATCATAAACCAACATATGTATCACTGCCATGTATGATAAACCAACATATGTATCACTGCCAGTGTATCATAAACCAACATATTTATCACTGCCAGTTTATCATAAACCAACATATGTATCACTGCCAGTGTATCATAAACACAATTTCACTGCATGTATCATAAACCAACATATGCATCACTGCCAGTGTATCATAAAACAACATACGTATCTGCCAGTGTATCATAAACCAACATGTGTCACTGCCAGTGTATCATAAACCAACATATATATCACTGCCATGTATCATAAACCAACATATGTATCACTGCCATGTATCATAAACCAACATATGTATCACTGCCATGTATCATAAACCAACATATGTACCACTGCCATGTATCATAAACCAACATATGTATCACTTACATGTTGCTGCACAATAAGTGTAGTTGGTTGGATCAAGATCCGTGAGGATGATCCAGCTTGATGTATGACAAGCGGTGGTAAACCAGCAGGGGCGGGGGAGACTCGTCACTGTTTACAAGTATATAACATGCGGTGGTAAACCGCAGGGCGGGGAGAAGCCAGTAATAAGGGACTCGTCACTGTTTACAAGTGTGGTGTTGTTGTGTTCCAACATTTACACTTAATTATCGAAATATTATATACAACTTCTATGATCTATTATATACATTACTTATAATCAACCTCACTCTTCTATACACTATTGCTATTTTTCACCTGCTAGTCTATGTCTTCAACACTAGTTCAGACAATTTAATTAATAAAAGGTTTAATTTTAGAAAGAGTTTCTGAGTAAGTGTTGAGTGGCGACTCCAGCTGTCAAACCGGATTATCTTCAAGAACTCACTGGATTATTATTATTATTATTGTTGTTTCTATTATTATTATTGTCTTAACCCATCAAAAACCCTCAGGATTATTATTATTATTATTATTATTGTTATTATTATTATCTTCAACCTTCAAGAACCTCTGGATAATTATAATTATTATTATTATTATTATTATTATTATTATTATTATTATTATTATTGTCTTGCCCCTTGAAGAACCCTGGATTATAATAATAATAATAATAATAATAATAATAATATAATAATAATATCTTTATTTACTACAAATACATGTACATGGTATACAAGCTCAGCTGACGCCCGAGGGCATGGGGGTTCCCGCTCTTGCTTCACGCACGGAGGGCCCGGGTTCAATTCCCCGGGGGGGCAGAAACATTTCGGAAGTTTTTCCCGTTACAAATACATACAACAGGCCTATGTCTAATCGACATGTGCCTAGGACAAAATGGAATCAACATCAATGACATACTGCTAGATAGGAAGCCGCTTGTTATGACCTATCAAGAACCTCTGGATTATTATTATTATTATTATTATTATAGAAACTTGTCTTGGGACTGCCTTCTTGTAAGTTGCACTCTGAGCAAGCAATGTTGACACCGACACTCTGAGACACTTCTCTCAGACTTACAAGTGGCTATGGGACAAATTTCTAGCTAACTGCAGCCGAAAGAATTCCCCACTACATGCACGATTATGAAAGGGTTTAACTTACTTGATGGAGTGGAAATGGGTCTCCTTGTCTTCCTAAGCTATAACCCCCTCCAAACACCATGTGCAGGGAATAATCTTAATCTGCAAATTTAAGTGGTATTAGTGTCCTGCCTGCACCTCAGAGTTCCCTGGTTTCAAAGGATATCCCCTAAGCTATATATGCAGTAAGTGACACTAGCTTCTAGACTAATACTTAAGGGATTGCCCACAATTATTACCTTATAGTGGGGCATTCGCCCGCTTATAACCCCCAGCTCAAATAACCCCACCTTACTCCGAATATCGCGGCCAGCTATACTAAGAGAAATGCAGAGTGTATTGTCTTACTGTGGGGGCCTGGGCCAGAGACGAATATCCACAGTACGTCGGGAAGCCTCTGTGATTCTTGGTTCCCAGGCAAGTATTTTGAAGACACGTGGGGGACCGAGCTCTAGCTCTTAGTACCCTGTTAACACCACGATGTCCAAGTCAAGAAGAAAGAAGTGGCGCTCTCTCCTGCTTAGATTCAAGTGTGGAGCTGCCAGTTCTCTCTAGCTAACATAACCTAATGTACCTATTTAAGGCTTATATCTACCTATATTAGGGTGCTAGAGCTACATTATTAATATCTAACGTTGCCTCAATAATCCTAATATTAGTTACTAACTGTACAAACTTTACTAGGCCTTCCTAGGAGAATAAATCTATCAATTAAAATGTACACAATTGTTACCTCCACGAACTTGAATGTGTATGTTTGTTTTGGTTGGGTGTGTGGGTTCATGAACACCGAGGACCGATCCATGGTATGTTTAAGATTAAGGCTCCATATGGCTCACTTACCCTGTGGAACTTGAGTGACTCAAAAAAGTTTCCACATCCTACCGCCGGCGAAGGTAGAAGTTAAGTCTACATCGAGTTCACCTTCCACAAGCCCTTACAGCGGGCCCTGGACACGAGTGGCGTCCGGTCACTCTCGTCGAGCAGACTCTGGTCTAACTCCGACTGTCCAGTTTCCGCCGTGTGGACCGCTGGGGGTGTAAACGTGTGGGTTCCGGTGGTCTTAACACCCTTCCCTTTAACTTTAATGTTTTTCACACGTCTAGCCTTGTCTGAGCATCTTCGTACTTTCCCACCCAGTGGCCCATTTGCCCTGGTAGCCCTTCTTCCCACTGATACGAGGTTCCCTGGGTTTAATGACAATCTATCTCCCTCTTTAGGTACCCCATAAAAGTGTCTCCCCAAGGTGGCTAAGTGTTCGTCACTCCCTACTTGGTTTGGCTTACCTGGCGGTTCATTGTGTACACTAATATTCATTATCACTACTCCCCCAGCTATCGTGGTGTCAGCTTCTTCCCTCTCTGGCGTTGCAGGGAACTCATGAGGAATTCTGCCACCGATGATATATCCTACTGGGGATCTGTATAAACCAATTCCTTCCTTAACAGTCCGTCGTGTAGACAGGAAGTCATCTAGATAGTTGGCTCCCACCAGGATACATACATTTCTGACTGTGTCTGTGGAAATGTTCTGGTCAGCCAGCTTTACACAAAGATCTTTCAATCGCTTGGTTGCTGCTGCAAGACCTCTGGCCGTAATTGCCGCAGGCAATGTCTTTACTACCAAAGCTGTAATATTTCTGCAATGTCCACTGAATTTAACAGTGACATCCACAACATCGTAAGACTTGGGTGGGCCCTGACTTATAGCACCTCCCAAGTAAGTAAGTAAGTTTATTCAGGTATACACAAATACATTTACATACATTATCATACATAGCAGCATATGTGTAGAGAACCTAGGATATCCCAAAAAAGTCAGAAAGTGACTTATTTCCATTGGGGTCCTTTTACACCTTAATCGACCCCTCAACTTAAGCTGTTTTACTCTGTCTTCAATATTCAGCATATCTAATTGTTGTAATTCATCCTGGCCTACATGTTCTCTTGGGCCCAGGTCCAGGATGAATCTTATCATTTTGTTCTGTGTGATTTGCAGTTTATCTTTCAGTTTTTTTGTCAAGGCAGAGTACCATGAAGAGCAAGCGTACTCAATATGACATAATACATTGTGGTTGACAGTATCGAAGGTCTTTTGCAAGTCTAAAGTTACTATTCCTATGAGGTTCCCTATCGACATTTCAGTTCTCATGTAATCCATCAGAATAATTAGGGAGGTGTCGGTAGAGTAAGATCTCCTAAAGCCTGATTGGTAACTATGAAGAATGTTGTTGTCATTAAGATACTTCACTACTTGACTATATTCCATAAATATGCTCACATAGTTATGTAATAATTATTTTCTTTCATGAATTAAAATTTTCAGTAGTTTCCCCTCCTGTCCTCATTCTTAAACTTCCTTAACTGATTATTTGTACTTATAATAAATATGCTCTAATATTTAGGAAATCATTTGATTATAGTAACATTATTATTGACATTTAAAATTTACTTAAAGTTTTGTTAAGTATTTAAATTTATTTTTAATCTTGTAATTATTATCATAAAATCATAGAATTTTAGGAAATATTTTTTTCCATTCCTTTATAATAAATTTAAGTCACGGTCACAAGAAAATTTGGTTTTCGACAATATAGATCTACACAGGACGTCATAAATATCATCCTGAACTATATTCGCATAAATAAAGCTCAAAACTGTACTACCGCCCTAGTTGTGGAAAATATTGGTATTTTCCGAAAGTTGTAATTGATAAACTTTCCAATATGAACAGATATCCTTAATGTACCGCTGGTACATGGGGGTATGTAATAGAGAACCATCATACCAGCGGGGAGGAAGCGGGAAGAGGCTGGGCAGGGAGGAGGGAGAGGGGAATAGGCAGAGTGTGAACTGGGAGCCTACCGACCCGATCAGGTGATGGGATGGCCTGTCGAATTTGGAGATTCCGCCCACCAAATCGGATTTAATTACCTCCTTTCGTAATGTGGAGGAATATCCAGTGACGGGGAATATCAAGTGGGACAATCGGTCCAGGAGGTCCAGTAATAGGACAATAATTGTGAAATAAGGTGGGCCGCCGCGTGACGCGGTCATAGGCCTATTTGAACTGAGTGAAATGACCATACGGCAGGATAAAGTCGTAATCCTGATGTTGGGAGTTCATCTTAGAAGAGACTGTAATATATTCGATGAACTGTGGGAAATGGTGAATATAGTGAAACCGAGTTGTAAATAATCAGGGTTGATTGTATCGACCGGGTCTGGCTTGGTACGCCATACCCCGACCGCCATATTGGATGTGATTGAAATGAACTAACATATCACAAGTTATCTACTCGAAATTCAAGTATCAAGACTGTGAATGTGTATAAACTAGTGGGGCATTAAGCCAGGATACACGTAATATGTAAAGTTATACGTATAAACAGTACAAACGGTCGGATTAGTGCGAGGATCTGATTGCTACCCCGACCAACCACATGTTAACGAACGCTCGGTCTCGTGGGCGTATAAGAGTGCACGGAAATTAACCTTCCTTGACTCGACGAGACAGCTAATACCATCGCGATCGAATCAGATCGCAGGAGGACATCAACAACGGAACGACTCCCTCATCTAAAGCTAAGTGCTCTGCTGTTTACTTTGTTATTGGCCAATGATATTGTTACGCACAGTAGATGTACTTTAGCTAGGTCAACGATCTACGATACACCGCTATGATGCTGTTAATTAGGTGAGTGTTGGTCATGTTAATTGAACTATGTGTTCTCTACCTCTTCTCCGTGTGATCAGTTGTTCAACAACCAATACAGTCCACTTAAATTTAACCTAACATAACTATAATAAATGATCTTCTCAGATTTATTTATACTGGTCCAGAGTGCAGTGGGCTAACGAGAATATTGAAGGTACCCCCTTGGTGCGGCCAGGAGCGGGTAAAGTTCTCACATACCTTAAAGGGAATGACTGCGGTAAAATTTATACGAGTCGGTCATCTCCCTGGGAGTTTGTTTATTGCTAGTGGCGGTGTCCCAGATAGACTTCTCTCACAATTTCCCACAGCGCCCGTTGGTCCGTCCTGAACCGGATGTGATTAGTGAATTAATCATTATTGAATTAATTAATTAATAAATAAGTGACTGATCATAGGAAGTGAGTATAGAGCACACAGTTAATTAATTGTGTGGTGGACAGTAATTAGTCCAATTAATTGCTAGCACAGGCGTGGCTACGATTTGTGCGAGAGTAAGGTGTGAGAATCACCTTTATAAACAATTTATTTAATTTGTTCCCTCAGCGGTTATTGATCCTATAACCATGGCTGAACTTAATGGAGTTAGTGTGGCTGGCAAGCCCATGAATAATAAAGGGTCTATTTAATTTGTACCCTCAGTGGTTATTGATCCTATAACCATGGCTGAACTTAATGGAGTTAATGTGGCTGGCAAGCCCATGAATAATAAAGGGTCTATTTAATTTGTACTCTCAGTGGTTATTGATCCTATAACCATGGCTGAACTTAATGGAGTTAATGGCTGGCAAGCCCATGAATAATAAAGGTTCTATTTAATTTGTACCCTCAGTGGTTATTGATCCTATAACCATGGCTGAACTTAATGGAGTTAATGTGGCTGGCAAGCCCATGAATAATAAAGGGTCTATTTAATTTGTACCCTCAGTGGTTATTGATCCTATAACCATGGCTGAACTTAATGGAGTTAATGTGGCTGGCAAGCACAGAGAGACTAATGTGAAACTGGCACCCTCCGTAGTAAGCAATGACTCGGTGGGACCAGTAAGTGTTTTGATAGGCAGTGACTATTATGCCACCTTCGTGAAGGGTATGACGAAGAAAGGTGGTGTCACTCTTCTCAACATTGGTGAAGGCCATGTAATTTATGGCAGGCTTCCTCGCAGTAATGAATGACTGGAGGAAGCCATAAATGCAGTCACGGTGGGCCTTACTCATGAAACGTCATTCCAGTGTAAATATTCTTCTACAGAGGATGCTGTTAAACCAGTGCATAAATTGTGGGAACTGGACAGTGGGGATTAATGTAAATGAAGAAAGTCCAGATGATTCCTTCACTCAGGAACAATACCTGAAGGATGTTAAATTTGAGTCTGGACAATACTGGGTGCGACTCCCATGGAAGCTAAACCATCCGGAACTACCCACTAATTACCGGATGGCGTATGGTCAGTTAAAGGCCCAGCTCCACGAATTGAGTAAGACACCAGAATTGCTGACTGCTTATAATGGGATCATTAATGAACAGTTAAATAATCAGTTCATAGAGGAGGTACCCCCTGAGCAAGCCAATATTTATGGCCACTACTTACCTCATCACGGAGTGAAGAAGGATTCGAAAACCACTCCTTTGAGGATCGTGTTTAATTGTAGTGCCAGGGGTAATAAAAATGTACCTAGTTTGAATGATTGTTTAATGACAGGTCCGTCGCTGACGGAGAAATTGGGAGATGTGTTATTAAATTTCAGAGTTAATAGTTATGCCTTTACGGCAGACATAAGTAAAGCTTTCCTGAGAGTGGGATTGCAAGAGACGGATCGGGATTACACAAGATTTCTGTGGCCAGAGGATCCTAGCAATCCACTTAGTCCGCTGAAAACTTTCAGATTCAGAAGTGTCTTATTTGGGGCTACTTCTAGTCCGTTCTTACTTCAGGCGACGGTAAATGCGCACCTTAAACGTACAGGTGGTCCACTGAGTGAAATAATGAGTAAACAATTCTATGTGGAAAATTTCCTGGGGGTGACGTCAACTGAAGAGGAGCTAATGAAGATATATGAAGGGGCTAATGACATAATGCAAGGTGCAAATATGCCGCTCAGGGAGTGGAACAGTAATTCGTCCAGGTTAAAGGACCGAATAAATAAAGATAATCCCGGCGATGAAGTATCTGGGTGTAGCAATGTATTGGGACTGACTTGGGATACTGAAAGAGACTTGATATCGTTAAAGCCTAATAATTATAGTATGCCCAAGAAATTAACGAAGAGAACCCTACTTGCTGAAGTTTCAAAATGTTTCGATCCACTAGGCTTAGTGGCGCCTCTTACAATCCGAGGGAAATTATTGGTACAAGAGGCATGGAAGCAGAAGTGTGCTTGGGATGAAACCCTACCTGAGGAATTCGTTAGCAGGTGGGAAGAATTAATTGGTGATTATGAGAGAGTTCCAATGTTGGAGTTTCCACGGTGTGTAACACGCTCTGGAGTGGAAAATACACTCCACATTTTTGCGATGCTTCTAAATTGGCGTATGGAGCAGTCGCTTATTTTCAATGTGATAAAGATATCTCTCTTGTCATGTCTAAAATTAAAGTGGCTCCAATTAAATTACGTACTTTACCTCAGTTGGAATTAACCGCCATTTATGTGGGTGTCAAATTAGCTGATTATTTACAGAGTAAATTGCCGAGATAAATATTGCGACACCATAATTTGGTCTGATAATGAGGTATAGTTGCAGTGGATTCGTAACGAAAAACAGCAAGATTGTGTACGTGCAAAATAGTCGCAAAAATTTACGAGATACAATTTGAATCGTCTAACAACGAACTCTGCCCGGCCGCAGTGTGGAAAATATTGGTATTTTCCGAAAGTTGTAATTGATAAACTTTCCAATATGAACAGATATCCTTAATGTACCGCTGGTACATGGGGGTATGTAATAGAGAACCATCATACCAGCGGGGAGGAAGCGGGAAGAGGCTGGGCAGGGAGGAGGTAGAGGGGAATAGGCAGAGTGTGAACTGGGAGCCTACCGACCCGATCAGGTGATGGGATGGCCTGTCGAATTTGGAGATTCCGCCCACCAAATCGGATTTAATTACCTCCTTTCGTAATGTGGAGGAATATCCAGTGACAGGGGGAATATCAAGTGGGACAATCGGTCCAGGAGGTCCAGTAATAGGACAATAATTGTGAAATAAGGTGGGCCGCCGGCGAGTGACGCGGTCATAGGCTTATTTGAACTGAGTGAAATGACCATACGGCAGGATAAAGTCGTAACCCTGATGTTGGGGAGTTCATCTTAGAAGAGACTGTAATATATTCGATGAACTGTGGAAATGGTGAATATAGTGAAACCGAGTTGTAAATAATCAGGGTTGATTGTATCGACCGGGTCTGGCTTAGGGTACGCCATACCCGACCGCCATATTGGATGTGATTGAAATGAACTAACATATCGCAAGTTATCTACTCGAAATTCAAGTATCGAGACTGTGAATGTGTATAAACTAGTGGGGCATTAAGCCAGGATACACGTAATATGTAAAGTTATACGATAAACAGTACAAACAGTCGGATTAGTGCGAGGATCTGATTCGCTACCCGGACCAACCACATGTTAACGAACGCTCGGTCTCGGCGTATAAGAGTGCACGAAATTAACCTTCCTTGACTCGACGAGACAGCTAATACCATCGCGATCGAATCAGATCGCAATAGGACGTCAAAAACGGAACGACTCCCTCATCTAAAGCTAAGTGCTCTGCTGTTTACTTTGTTATTGGCCAATGATATTGTTACGCACAGTAGATGTACTTTAGCTAGGTCAACGATCTACGATACACCGCTATGATGCTGTTAATTAGGTGAGTGTTGGTCATGTTAATTGAACTATGTGTTCTCTACCTCTTCTCCGTGTGATCAGTTGTTCAACAACCAATACAGTCCACTTAAATTTAACCTAACATAACTATAATAAATGATCTTCTCAGATTTATTTATACTGGTCCAGAGTGCAGTGGGCTAACGAGAATATTGAAGGTACCCCCTCGGTGCGGCCAGGAGCGGGTATAGTTCTCACATACCTTAAAGGGAATGACTGCGGTAAAATTTATACGAGTCGGTCATCTCCCTGGGAGTTTGTTTATTGCTAGTGGCGGTGTCCCAGATAGACTTCTCTCACAATTTCCCACACTAGTGACCAAAGATGTTGAAAAGGCCTTTGATACTGTATGGCACGATGGCCTAAAATATAAACTCTGTACCTCCTTTGATCTCCCTAGAAATATGATTAAACTATTGTGCAACTTCCTAGATGGTAGAACTATGCGAATAGGTTTCATGAAACATTACTCTGACTATTTCACACTCCATGCAGGAGTCCCACAAGGCTCTGTACTATCTCCTACACTATATATCTTATACACGAATGACTTGCCTGAACCACTTTACCCCAACACTCTCACAATTTCTTACGCAGATGACATAACACAACTCACTGCACACGAAACCTCTCGATTCCTCACCCACAGAACACAACGAGAGGTCGATAGGATCACTGCATGGGAACTCCAATGGAGGTTAAAACAAATCCTTAAATCCAAGATCACCTTTTTCTTTAAAAGACATGAAGTTCTACTCCTGTTGACCTCAAAACCAGCACCTCTGCACACGTATACCAAAACCCGCTCTGTTGTCGTCCTAGGTGTCAACTTGGACACCAGGTTGACAATCAAACCTCATCACTTCTAAAACTGCTGTTGCTGAGATTGCTCTCTCTCAGCTTTCAAGTTGCGAGGAGCTCACCCTGCAACTAAACTTCACCTTTATAAAGCCCTTATTAGGCCCCTCATTTCTTACTCTCCTCTAGCTTTATCACTATCTGCCAAAACCAATACCATAAAACTTCAGCGTGTCCAAAACCGAGCACTACGTTGGGTGTTGGGAGTGAAGTGGGATGATTTTACAACCAGTGAATCTCTCCATCTCAGGACTAACACACCAGCTCTGAACGAATTTTGGAAGACACTTTCTGACAGACAAATTGACAGACTTGAGACTTACCATGAACATTGGACTGACTATCTGATACCACAATAAAACGGCCTTATACCAAGTCAACCCTTCAGAGCTTTGAACGAACCTGCCCCCCCCCCCGATACAATAATATAGCCTCTATTTTACCACCCAATACTTCTCTTTAGAATGAACTAGTCCCAAACCAGTACGCAGGCAGATCTGACGACTCAAGAAATGCCTGTGTTCAACACCGAAATTTACACAACCATTTAATTAACTACAGAAACGCAAGACTCATCGCCAGAGAAGACAACACGCAATACCGAAGAATCCTAGAATCATCACTCATCTGTATACTATCCAACAACTTCAACCAGAACAACAGCTTCTACAACATAGCTGAACCTATTGCCAAGAAACTTTTTCAACGCTATCCCACCTAGAACTCAAGAATGGTACACTGCAGGTCCTTTAAGTCACACAATGTTTTTAACTATCACACTAATTTTAAGACTGTCACATGCAGCTTTCTCCACCTGACCCAGCATTCTCCACCTGACTATACCCTATATATATCTCCATGTTGCTCATTTTCCAGGTAGATCTGTCTGTGACTCGATAAAGCCCACTGCGTGGGCGAAACTTTGTCAATAAAGGATCACATTATACTGCTTATGTGTTTATTTTTCCACTCCAGGAAGATTTGAATAGACTGATGCAGTGGTCGGAGAAGTGGCAGATGCAGTTTAATATAGATAAATGCAAAGTTCTAAATATTGGACAGGACAATAACCATGCCACATATAAACTAAATAATGTAGATCTTAATACTACTGATTGCGAAAAGGATTTAGGAGTTCTGGTTAGCAGTAATCTAAAACCAAGACAGCAGTGCATAAGTGTTCGCAATAAAGCGAAAAGAATCCTTGGCTTCATATCAAGAAGCATAAATAATAGGAGTCCTCAGGTTGTTCTTCAACTCTATATATCCTTGCTTAGGCCTCATCTAGATTATGCTGCACAGTTTTGGTCACCGTATTACAGAATGGATATAAATGCTCTGGAAAACGTACAAAGGAGGATGACTAAGTTGATTCCATGTATCAGAAATCTTCCCTATGAGGATAGACTGAGGGCCCTGAATCTGCACTCTCTAAAAAAGGGGTAGAATTAGGGGATATGATTGAGGTATATAAATGGAAAACAGGAATAAATAAAGGGGATGTAAATAGCGTCTAAAAAAATCTTGTATTGACAGGACTCGAAGCAATGGCTTTAAGTTGGATAAATTCAGATTCAGAAGGGATATGGAAAGCATTGGTTTGGTAATAGAGTTGTCGATGAGTGGAACAAACTCCCGAGTACAGTTATAGAGGCTAAAACGTTGTGTAGTTTTAAAAATAGGCTAGATAAATATATGAGTGGGTGCGGGTGGGTGTGAGTTGTACCTGACTAGTTTGTGCTACTAGGTCAGATGCCATGCTCCTTCCTTAAGTGAATGTAACCTGACCTGGCTGGGTCGGGACATTGGCTTAAGCCGGTGGGAGACTTGGACCTGCCTGCATGGGCCAGTAGGCCTGCTGCAGTGTTCCTTCTTTCTTATGTTCTTATTAAGGACAAGAAATTTTGCTCAAATTGTAGCAAAGAAGGTCACGATTTCAAAACTTGTCCCACCACCAATGCCACTCCTACCCTGTCTTAACTGTAAGGGCACTCACCATACCCTTGCCGCAACTGTAAGGGCACTCACCATACCCTTGCCTCAACTGTAAGGGCACTCACCATACCCTTGCCTTAACTGTAAGGGCACTCACCATACCCTTGCTGCAAAATGTCCTCTAAGAAAAGAAATCCTCACTAAAAAACTCAAAGAAGAAGCAAAGAAAAACAGCCAAAAATCGCCGACTTTTGCCGCTATAACCAAACTACAGTCAGACACAAAACAAATTCTCCCAGCAACAACACAGTTTTCCCTAACTTCAAACTCCATCTCTACACTTCCCGTCGCGGCCCCATCCTAGGTGCTGTACTGCATGTTCTATGCTCACATGCACAACGTTGCTGTTCCTGGAACTTTCAACACATCCATTAATGAAGTCTTCAAATTAAACAACATGCCTGAGTTCACCTTCCCATCTTCTCCACCTTCTGCAGATATAATTAAATACACCAAGGAATAAATGAACGTCACTATGTCTGCCACACCATCTCCACCTGTCTGTGACGTCACCGCACTTCCGACCATTGAAATACCTCCATGGACTTGTATGGCCGAGAGAATCGACGAGATGGGGAAGGAAGAAGGAAGGGGAAGGATGGAAATTCTGGAAAAGGATGGGATGGTGGAGGCGAGGAGGGAATGAATGATCAGTGGCCCAACCACGGGGAGGGAGGTGGACTG
>WNWK01014351.1:0-51617 GCA_009830355.1 Cherax destructor | reverse complement strand
TATAAAAGTCTTTCAACCTCTGTATGTTAGAAGTGATCAAGGTCCCAGGACCGAAACGTTTTCCAATAAATATCTCCTATGTTTGCTTACGTTTTTTTCTAAAGCATGATATGATTTACCGGGTATTTAAGAGTCTTGTCCCAAATCTACACACTGCCATAACAACATACTGGAGTGGAGATAGGGAGGAAGTGCAAAAAAAACCCCAATGAAAAGCAGGATCACCATGGGCACAATAAGAGAACATTGATAAATTTTCGGGTCCAGACTATTAATATCTTACCAGAAGATATCAGAAACACTGGGGGACAAATGTACAATCTTGAAGAGGAAACGGGACAAATATTTCACCAAGGGAAAAACCAGGCTGTGTAAGGGGGGGCCGGGGACCAGCACCAACGCCGGTTACCAGGCAAGAGGGGGAGGTTTACCTGGCAGTTAATTAAATTTTTAAAGAGGGAGTTATTTTTCGTAGGGAAAAGCGGGTTTTTTTAAACTGGCTTTTGTTACAGGCAGGTAAAATGGCCACTAAGTCCCCCACGAACGCAAAACCACCACGGTCACAACGAACCCGGGGAAACCATGGCCACGAATCCCCCCAAAGCAGAAACCATGGGCCCGTGTCCCCGAACGCGGGAACCATGGCCACGTAAGTCACACACGAACGCGAGGTAAACCATGGCCACGTAAGTCACACACGAACGCGAGGTAAACCATGGCCACGTAAGTCACACACGAACGCGAGGTAAACCATGGCCACGTAAGTCACACACGAACGCGGTAAACCGCTGGCCGTAAGTCACACGACGAAAGTGTGTACGTAAGTCACACGAACGCGAGGTAAACCATGGCCACGTAAGTCACACACGAACGCGAGGTAAACCATGGCCACGTAAGTCACATACGAACGCGAGGTAAACCATGGCCACGTAAGTCACACACGAACGCGAGGTAAACCATGGCCACGTAGTGAAACACACAGCATCAATTATTCACTGACTTCAGCAGTCGTCCACCGCTGTGAAAAACGGAGTTTGATCAGCAGAGCAGCTTAGTGCAGCTGCTGGCAGCTGATGGAGAGTATCTGGAAGCTACTGGAAGCTGCTGCAAGCTGTTGGAAGCTGCTGGAGAGCATCTGGAAACTACTGCAAAGCATCTGGAAACTGAAAAGAGGATTTAGAAGCTGTTGGAGAGCATCTGGAAGCTGCTGGAGAGCATCTGGAAGCTGCTGCTTGAAAGCATTTAAGACCGGCTGAAGGATTTAGGAACTTGCTGGAGTTGGAACGCTTCTGGAAGGCTTCATCAGGGTGATCCAAGATTAAATAAAAGAGTCGTGACGTTGCTGGAAGTAGAATATTCGCAATATAAAATTGCCGAAAATGAAATATACATTATACACATTGAGGCCCGGATTCAAGGGCGCAACAGTGCGCAAAGGAGAAGCGGAGTCGTGCGCAAGGGAAGGGAAAGCAGTCGTGCGCAAATGAGTAGCGGAAGTCGTGTGCAAGAGGTAGTGAGGCATGTGCAAGAAGGTAGCGAGTCGTGCGCAAAGAGAGGTAGCGAGTCGTGTGCTAGGAAGGTAGCAGGAAGTCGTGTTCTAGGGAAGTAGCGAGTCGTGTGCTGGGAGAGTAGCGGAAGTCGTGCAGGGAGAAGCGGAAGTCGTGTGTGCTAGGGAGGTAGCGAGTTGTGCAAGGGAGAGTAGCGGGAGTCGTGTGCAAGGAAAGGAAACGGAGTCGTGTGCTAGGGAGTGGCGAAGTCGTGGTGCAGCGAAGAAGCAAGTCGTGTGCAAGAGAGAGTAGCGGGGGAGTCGTGCACCAAAGGTAGCGAGTCGTGTACTGAGTAGTAGGTCGTGTGCTAGGAAAAAGCGAAGTCGCTTGCAAAGGAGTAGCAGAGTCGTCTGTAGAAGAGTAGCGAAGTCGTACGCAAAAGTAGCGAAGTCGTATTACTGAGAGTAGCGAAGTCGTGTGCTAGGAAGTAGCGAGTCGTGTGCAAGGCAGGTAGCGAGTCGTGTGCAAGTTAGGTGGCGAAGTCGTGTGCAAGGGAGGTGGCAGGGGGAGTCGTGCGCAAGGGGAGGTAGCGGGGTCGTGTGCTAGGGAGTTGGCAGTCGTGCGCAAATGAGTAGCAGTCGTGTGCATGGGAGGTATCGAGTCGTGCGCAAGGGAGGTAGCGTGTCGTGATAGGGAGGTGGCAAGTCGCGTGCTAGGGAGAAGCGAGTCGTGCGCAAAGGTAGCGGAGTCGTGTGCAAAGGTGGCGAGTCGTATTGCAGGGAGAGGCGGGAGTCGTGCGCAAGGGCATGGCAAGTCGTGTGCTAGGAAGTAGCAGAGTCGTACTTTAAGGAAGAAAGCAGAGTCGTAATGCAAGGAAATAGCGTGTCGTATTAGCAAAGGAAAGTAACGAAGTCGTAATACTAAAGGAAGTAACGAAGTCGTATGCTAAAGGAAGAAAGCAGAAACCGTACGCAAAAGTAGTGAGTCGTGTGCAAAAGTAGCGAAGTCTTGTGCTAGGGAGAAGCGAGTCGTGGAGTAGCGAGTCGTGCTGAGGAAGGTAGCGAGTGTGTGCTAGGGAGGAAGCGAGTCGTGTGCTAGGGAGGTAGTGATGCGTGTGCAAGGGAGGTGGCGAGTCGTGTGCTAGGGAGGTAGTGATGCGTGTGCAAGGGAGGTAGCGAGTCGTATGCAAGGGAAGGTGGCGGAAGTCGTGTGCTAGGTAGCGGAAGTCGTGTGCAAAGAGGTGGCGAGTCGTGTGCTAGGGAGGAAGCGGAGTCGTGCGCAAAGTAGCGATTCGTTTGCAAGAAATGGCAAGTCGTGCAAGGTAGGTGGCAAGTCGTGTGCTAGGTAGGTAGCAGCGAAGTCGTGTAAGGAAGGTGGCGAGTCATTATTGCTAGGGAGAAGCGAAGTCGTGCGCAGAAGGGAAGGTAGCAAGTCGTGTGCTAGGGAGAGTAGCGAAGTCATTGTGCTAAAGGAGGAAAGCGAAGTCATGTGCTAGGGAAGTAGTAATGCGTATGCAAGGAGAGTGGCAGAGTCGTGTGCTAGGAGAGTAGTAATGCGTGTGCTAGAAGTAGCAAGTCATATGCAAAAAGAGGTAGCGAAGTCGTGTGCTAGGGAGTAGTGATGCGTGTGCTATTGAAGTAGCGGAAGTCGTATGCAAGGAGGTGGCGAGTCGTGTGGTAGGGAGTGAAATGCGTGTGCTATTGAAGTAGCGGAAGTCGCTAGGGAGTAGCGAAGTCGTGTGCTAAAGGGAAGTGGCGAAGTCGTGTGCTAGGGGAGGAAGCAAGTCGTGTGCTAAAGGAGAGTAGTGATGCGTGTGCAAGAAATTGCTTGAAGTCGTATGGAAAAGGTAACGAGAATCGTGTACTAAAGTAGTAATGCGTGTGCTAGGGAGAGTAGCAGAAGTCGTATGCAAAGTGGCGAAGTCGTATGCTAAAGGAAAATGTGATGCGTGTGCTATTAGATAGCGAATCGTGTGCTGAGTAGCAGAGTCGTATAGTAGCTAGTCGTGCAAGTGGCAAGTCGTATTACAAAGGAGTAGAAGTCATGTACTAAAGAAGTAGTAATGCGTAATACTAAAAGTAGCAGAGTCGTATGCAAGTGGCAGAATCGTGTGCTAAAGTAGTACGTGTGCAAGGGAGAGTAGCAAGTCGTATGCAAAAGTGGCGAAGTCGTGTGCTAGGGAGGTAGTGATGCATTGTGTGCTAGGGAGGAAGTAGCGAAGTCGTGTGCTAGAAATGCTTGGAAGTCGTGTGTGCTAGGAGGAGCGCAGAGTCGTGCGCAAGGATGTAGCGAGTCATGTGCTAGGAAGTAGCGAAGTCGTGTGCAAAGTGGCGAGTCGTGTGCTAGGAGGTAGCGAGTCGTGTGCTAGGGAGAAGCGAGTCGTGTGATACGGAGGTGGCGAGTCGTGTCCTAGGGAGGTAGCGGGAGTCGTGTGCAAGGGAGGTAGCGAGTCGTGTGCTAGAGAGGAAGTGAGTCGTGTGCTAGGGAGGTGGCGAGTCGTGTGCTAGGGAGGTAGCGAGTCGTGTGCTACGGAAGGTGGCGGGTCATTGTGCTAGGGAGGTAGCGAGTCATTGCGCAAGGGGAAGTGGCGAGTCGTGTGCTAGGGAGGTAGCGAGTCGTGTGCTAGGGAGGTAGCGAGTCGTGTGCTAGGGAGGAAGCGAGTCGTGTGCTATGGAGGTAGCGAGTCGTGTGCTGGGGAGGAAGCGAGTCGTGCGCAAGGGAGGTGGCGAGTCGTGTGCAAGGGAGGTAGCGAGTCGTGTGCAAGGGAGGTAGCGAGTCGTGCGCAAGGGAGGTAGCGAGTCGTGTGCTAGGGAGGTAGCGAGTCGTGTGCTAGGGAGGAAGCGAGTCGTGTGCTAGGGAGGTAGCGAGTCGTGTGCAAGGGAGAGCGAGTCGTGTGCTAGGGAGGTAGCGAGTCGTGTGCAAGGGAGGTAGCGAATCGTGTGCAAGGGAGGAAGCGAGTCGTGTGCTAGGGAGGTAGCGAGTCGTGTGCTACGGAGGTAGTGAGGCGTGTGCTAGGGAGGTAGCGAGTCGTGCGCAAGGGAGGTAGCGAGTCGTGTGCAAGGGAGGTAGCGAGTCGTGCGCAAGGGAGGAAGCGAGTCGTGCGCAAGGAGAAGCGAGTCGTGCGCAAATGAGGTAGCGAGTCGTGTGCAAGGGAGGTAGTGAGGCATGTGCAAGGGAGGTAGCGAATCGTACGCAAGGGAGATAGTGAGTCGTGTGAGAGGAAGGTAGCGAGTCGTGCGCAAGGGGTAGCGAGTCGTGTGCTAGGGAGGTAGCGAGTCGTAGGAAGGTAGCGGAAGTCGTGCGCAAAGGTAGAGTCGTGTGCTAGGGATGTAGCGAGTCGTGTGCTAGGAGGTAGCGAGTCGTGTGCAAGGGAGGTAGTTAGTCGTGTGCTAGGAAGCGAAGTCGTGCGCAAAGGAGTGGCAGTCGTGTGCAAGGAGGTAGCGAGTCTTGTGTTAGGGAGGTAGCGAGTCGTGTGCTAGGGAGAGTAGCGAGTCGTGTGCTAGGGAGGTAGCGAGTCGTGTGCTATGGAAGGTGCTTGAGTCGTGTGCTGGGGAGGAAGCGAGTCGTGCGCAAGGGAGAGGTGGCGAGTCGTGTGCAAGTGAGTAGCGAGTCGTGTGTGCAGGGAGGTAGCGAGTCGTGTGCAAGGAGGTAGCGAGTGCGTGCGCAAGGATGCTTGGCGAAGTCGTGTGCTAGGGAGGTAGCGAAGTCGTGTGCTGAGGTAGCAGAGTCGTGTGCTAGGGAGGTAGCGGAAGTCGTGTGCAAGAAAGGAAGCGAGTCGTGTGCTAGGGAGAGTAGCGAGTTGTGTGCAAGGGGTAGCGAATCGTGTGCAAGGAAGGAAGCGGAAGTCGTGTGCTAGAAAGGTGGCGAGTCGTGTACAAGCTTGATAAGCGAGTCGTGTGCAAGGGAGTAGTGAGCGTGTGCAAGGGAGGAAGCGAGTCGTTCGCAAGGGAGGTAGCGAGTCGTGTGCTAGGGAAGTAGCGAAGTCGTGTGCTACGGAGAGTAGTGAGGCGTGTGCTAGGGAGGTAGCGAAGTCGTGGCAAAGTAGCAGGAGTCGTATGCAAGGAAGAAGTAGCGAAGTCGTGCGCAAGGAGAACAAGTCGTGCGCAAGGATGAAGCGAAGTCGTGCGCAAAGAGTAGCGAAGTCGTGTGCTAGGGAAATGTAGAGAGCATGTGCCAAGTAGCGGAATCGTACGCAAGGAATAACAAAGTGAGTAATGCACAGAGAGTAGCGAGTCGTGCGCAAGGGAAGGCAGCGAGTCGTGTGCTAGGGAGGTAGCGAGTCGTGTGCTAGGGAGGTAGCGAGTCGTGTGCTAGGGAGGTAGCGAGTCGTGTGCAAGGGAGGTAGCGAGTCGTGTGCTAGGGGAGAGGTAGCGAGTTGTGTGCAAGGAAGGTAGCGAGTCGTGTGCAAGGAGGAAACGAGTCGTGTGCTAGGGAGGTGGCGAGTCGTGTGCAAGCGAGGAAACGGGGTCGTGTGCAAGGTAGCGGAAAGTCGTGCGCAAGGAGGTAGCGAATCGTGTGCTAAGTAGTGAATCGTGTGCTAGGGAGAGAGCGATCGTGCGCAAGTGCTTGGTCGTGTGCAAGGAAGAGTAGCGAGTCGTGCGCAAGGGAGGTAGCGAGTCGTGAGCTGGGAAGTAGCGAGTCGTGTGCTAAAGGAAAGTAGCAGAGTCGTACAAGAGGAAGTAGTGAAGTCGTGTGCTGCAAGGAGGAAATGAAGTCGTGCACAAGGAGAGTGGCGAAGTCGTGTGCAAAAGTATGATCTTGTGCTAGGAAACAACGAGATTGTGTGCAAGGTAGCGAGTCGTGTGCTAGGGAGGTAGCGAGTCGTGTGCAAGGGAGGTGGCGAGTCGTGTGCTAGGGAGGTAGTGATGCGTGTGCTAGGGAGGTAGCGAGTCGTGTGCTAGGGAGGTAGCGAGTCGTGTGCTAGGGAGGAAGCGAGTCGTGCGCAAAGGTAGCGGAAGTCGTGTGTAAAAGTGGCAGAGTCGTGTGCTAGGGAGAGCGGAAGTCGTGTGCTAGGAGTAGCGAGTCGTGTGCTAAGGAAGTATCGGGAATCGTGTAACGCAAAGGAGAAAGCGAAGTCGTACGCAAGGCAGAGTGGCAGAGAATCGTGTGCTAGGGAGTAGCGAGGAGTCGTGCTAGGGAGTAGCGAAGTCTTGTGCTAGGGAGGAAGCAGGTCGTGCGCAAGAGGTAGCAGTCGTGTGCAAGGAAGTAGCAGAGTCATGTGCAAGGGAGAGTGGCGAAGTCGTGTGCTGAGGAGTAGCGGAAGTCATTATTGCAAAGTGGCGAGTCGTGTGCTAGGGAGTAGTGATGCGTGTGCTAGGGAGGTAGCGAGTCGTGTGCTATTGAGGTAGCGAGTCGTGTGCTAGGGAGGAAGCGAGTCGTGTGCTAGAGAGTAGCGAGTGTGTGTAAGGGAGGTGGCGAGTCGTGTGCTAGGGAGGTAGCGAGTCGTGTGCTAGGGAGGTAGCGAGTCGTGTACTAGGGAGGAAGCGAGTCGTGCGTAAGGCAGGTGGCGAGTCGTGTGCTAGGGAGGTAGCGAGTCGTGTGCTAGGGGAGAGTAGCAGAGTCTTGTGCTAGGAATAAGCGGAGTCGTGCGCAAGGAGGTAGCGAAGTCGTGTGCAAGGGAGGTAGCGAGTCATGCAAAGAGAGTAGCGAAGTCGTACTAGAAGTAGCGAAGTCGTGTGCAAAGGTGGCGAGTCGTGTGCTAGGGAGAAGCGGAAGTCGTGTGCAAGGGAGGTGGCGAGTCGTGTGCTGGAGGTACCGGAGTCGTGTGCTAGGGAGTAGCGGAAGTCGTGTGCAATGGAGGTAGCGATTCGTGTGTGCTAGGGAGGAAGCGAGTCGTGCAAGGGACGTAGCGAGTGTGTGCTGGGGAGGCGGCGTGTGTGCTAGTAAGGAAGCGAGTCGTGTGCAAGGAAGTAGCAGAGTCATTGCGCAAGGGAAAGTACCGGTCGTGTGCTAGGGAGGTAGCGAAGTCGTGTGCTAGGAGGTAGCGGGAAGTCGTGTGCTAGGAAGCTTGGAAGTCGTGTGTGTTACGGCCCCTATCGCTGTGGTAGTTAGAGTAATTACCTCACCGGCCGGCAGTCAGGGGACACGTCATCAGGCCTGATGTTTGACTGCCAGGCCGGCTTGACTGACAGTGTCATCGAGACTCTCCTGGTCAACACTGATCCACCAGCTTACTGATACACTACTGGAGTTCGCCAGGCAGACCTGCTTGAAGTTGTAGACTTTCGCAGTGTGGTGCTGGTGACAGGTCTCCCAGTGTAACGAGACTCTCCATATACAACACTGGAGGATTCTGCAGCTCCCTGATATACACCTAGGGAGTGTACGAGACTCTCCATATACACTGCTGGAGAGTGTCAGCGAGACTCTCCCTATACAGCACACTGGAGGAATTCACTAGCTCCTGATACACCTGGAGTGTTCAACTTAGACAGACCTGGAGATTGACTCTTCGTGCTGGTGACGGCCTTAGACTATCTACTGGCTTATTCACCGTACCGACTGTGTTCCTGAGACTATGTACCTAAAATGGACTGTTGTACCTGAACTTATGTACCTGAAAGTGTGTGACCTGGTAACAGGTAGTGTATGTGACCCTGGTAACAGGTAGTGTCTTGTGTGACCCTTGGTAACAGGTAGTGTCTTGTGTGACCTAGTAGCAGGTGGTGTCTTGTGTGACACTGGTAACAGGTGGTGTCTTGTGTGACACTGGTAACAGGTGGTGTCTTGTGTGACACTGGTAACAGGTGGTGTCTTGTGTGACACTATGTGGTGTCCAGGTATTTAGTGGTGTAGTCAGTCAGAGTTGTGACAGTGGCACGGCTGGGGTGAGTCGTGTATTTGATGTGTCATAACGCGGTAGAGTTTTATTAGAGATGGGTTCATGATGCAGGAAAGGTGTCTTATGGGCACAGAGAGAAAGGTGTCGTGTGACACAGAAGAGAGCGTGTCGGGTGACACCGGGGGCGTGTCATGTGACACAGAGAACGAAGTGTCATGGGACCCCGTGAAGGCGTGCCATAAGACAAAGAAGTATCATGACAAGGTGTGGTAGTGTCTGCGTGACACTAGAAGATGGCAACGACTTGACACTACACCGAATACTTGATTTACTTGTGACTTTTATCTTGTACTGTGATTTTGTGTAAATGGGTTTTTTAAAAGATTTTTTTTAAGGTTATATGCTTTTTTTAAAAAAATTTTTTTTTTAAAAAAAAAAAAAAAGAATTTTTCCTTTCCCCAAAAAAAAAAATTTTTTTTTTAAAAAAAAGGGGGGGGGGGTTTTTCTAAGGGGGGGAAAGGGGCGGGGAAAAAAAAGGGGGGGGGGGGGGGGTTTCTAGGGAGGAAGGGGGTTTAAAAAGAAGGGGGGTTTAAAAAGGGGGGGGGGTTTTTAAAAGGAAAAAGGGGGGGAAGGGCCCAAAAAAAAAAGGGGGGTTTAAAAAGGGGGGAAAAAGGGGGTAAAAAGGGGTTTTTAAAAAAAAGGGAAAAAAGGGGGGGGAAAAAAAATCTTAAAAAGGGGGGGGGGGGGGAAAAGGGAAAATTTTAAAAAAAGGGCGGGAAAAAAAAAAAGGGTTTTTTAAGGGGGGTAGGGAAAACGTTTAAAAAAAAAATTTTTAAAAAAAAGGGGGGGGGCAAAGGGGGGAAAAAAAAAAGGGGGGGAAACGGGAAAAATTTAAAAATTTTTAAAAAAAAAAAGGGGTTTAAAAAAAAAAAAAAAATAGAAACGTTAAAAAAAAATTTAAAAAAAAAACCAAAAAAAAAAAAAGGGTTAAAAAAGCAAGGGAAAAGGGGAAAAAGGGGGAAAAAAAAATTTTTTAAAAAAAGGGAAACGTTAAAAAAAAAAAAAAGGAAAAATTTTTAAAAAAAGGTTTTTTAAAAAGGGGGGTTAAAAAAAAAAAAAAAAAAAAAAAGGGGGGGGGGGCAAAATCGGGAAAAAGGAAAAAAAGGGGGGGGGAAAAAAAGGGGGGTCAAGGAAAAGGGGAAATCGTTGCCCGGGGGGAAAAAAAATTTCCCAAAAAAGGGGGGGAAAAAAAAAAAAAAAACCCCAAGGGAAAAAAAAAAAAAAAAAAGGTTAAAAAAAGGAAAAAAAAAAAAAACCCGGGGTTCAAAAGGAAAAATTGTTTAAAAAAAAAAAAAAAAATTAAAAAAAAAAAATTTTGGGAAAAAAAAAACGAACCGGGAAAAAAAAAAAAGGGGGAAAAAAAAAAGGGTTTTTAAAGGGGGTTTAAAAAAAATTTTAAAAAAAAGGGAAAAAAAAAAAAAATTTTTAAAAAAGGAAAAAAAATAAAAAAAAAAAATTTTTGGGGGGGGGAAAAAAAAAAAAAAGGGGGGAAAAAACGGGGGAAAAAAGAGGGGGGAAAAAAAAGGGGTTTTTAAAAAAAAAGGGGGGGGGTTTTTTAAAAAAAAAAGGGGGGGGGGGTCTAAAAAAAAAAAAAGTAATAAAAGGGGCAAGGAAAAAAAAAAAAAAAAAGGGGGGGAAAAAAAAAAAAAAAGGGGGGGGGGGAAAAAAGGGGGGGGGGGAAAAAAAAAAAAAAAGAAAAAAGGGGGGGGGAAAAAAAGAAAAAAAAAAGAAAAATTTTTTAAAGGGGGGGGAGCGAATTTTTGCTACGGGGTTGGGGGGGGGAAAAAAAGGGGGGGGGGGAAAAAAAAAAAAAATTTAAAAGGGGGATTTGGGGGGGGGGGGGGAAAAAAAAAATTTAAAAAAAAAAAAAAAATTTAAAAAAAGGGAAAAAAAAAAATCGACACAAGGAAAAAATCGTAATACAAAAGGGAAAAATTTAAAATCTTAAAAAAAAATGAAATCTAATACTAAAGAAAATTTAAATCAATACTAAGGAAAAACAATCATCCAAAATTGAAATCGAAATACAAAAATGAAATCTGAAAATAAAGGAAATAACGAATTAAAAAAAGGAAAAATCATGTACCTAAAGAAATGCAAATCATCCTAAAAGAAATATGAAATCGTAATACTAAAGGAAAGAAAGGAAATCGTATCAAAAGGAAGAAGCAAGTCATATACAAAAGGGAAAAGACAAGTCGTATTAAAAAGTAGTAAAGGCGTACTAGAAGTACGAAGTCGTACTAAAGAGGTTACGAATCGTATCTACAAGTAGTAACGTAATAAAAGGAGAAGCAAGACATTTACAAAAAGAAAGAAGTCATTATACAAAAGGAAGTAGCAATCGTAATACTACAGAGAGTAGAAAAGGCGTGTACTAAGGAAGTGAAGTCGTATCTAAAATTACGAAGTCGTATCTACAAGTAGTGAAGCGTAAAAGGAAAAAAGCAGACTTTACAAAAGTAGAAGTCTTATACTAAGGAAGTAGCA
This sequence comes from Cherax destructor, assembly GCA_009830355.1. Taxonomy (NCBI): domain Eukaryota; kingdom Metazoa; phylum Arthropoda; class Malacostraca; order Decapoda; family Parastacidae; genus Cherax; species Cherax destructor. The sequence goes on along the minus strand of WNWK01014351.1, from coordinate 40,799 downwards.
AGTCGATTACTACGAGTAGTAAGAAACGTAATGCTAAAGGAAGTAGCAGAGTCGTACACAAAAATGTAAAGTCGTTACAAAGATATAGCAAGTCGTATACAAGGAAGGAAAGCGAATCGTATAAAGGAAGTAGAAATCATATCAAGGAAGAAGCAAGACATTTACAAGAGAAAGTAGAAGTCGTATACTAAAGTAGCAAGTCGTAATACTAGAAAGTAATAAATCGTAATACTAAGAGAAAGCAAGTCATACAAGAAATGAATCGTATGTAAGGAAATGAAATCTTAATACTAAAAATAGAAATCGAATACAAGGAAATGAAATCATAAAGACAAGAAATGAAAGTCGATAATACTAAAGAAAATATGAATCGTAATACTAAAGGAAAGTAGAAGTCGTATACTAAAGGAAGAAAGCAAGTCATATACTAAAGGAAAGTAGAAGTCGTAATACTAAAGGAAGAAGCAAGTCAATACACAAGAGTAGCAAGATCGTATTAAAAAGTAAGGTGTGTCAAAGGAAAGTACTGAATCTTGCACAAAGGAAAATAGAAGATCGTAATACTAAAGGAAGTACGAAGTCGTATTCTAAAGGAAGAAACGAAGTCGTGTGCTAGGAAAGTAGAAATCGTATCAGAGAAGTAGCAGAATCGTGCCAAAGAAATCATGCAGGAATCATATAAGGTGCAAAGAAGAAAAGTGTATCGTTGCTAAAGTTAGCAGAGTCGTATCTAAAGGGAAAGTAGCAGAAGTCGTAATGCTAAAGGAAAATGAAATCGTATACTAAAGGAAGGAAGCAGAGTCGTACACAAAAATAACGAAGTCGTACTAAAGTATGAAATCATTTACTAAAGGAAGAAGCAAGTCGTAATACTAAGGAAATATGAAGTCGTAATACGTGGAAAAGCAAATCGTAATACTAAGAAGTAGCAAGATTGTAATACAAGGAATACGAAGTCGTAATAAAAGGAAACGAAATCGTATACTAAAGTAAGAAAAGTCGTATACAAGGAAGAAGCAAAGACATTTACAAAAAATGAAAGTCGTTTACTAAAGGAAGGTAGCAAGTCGTACTACAGAGAGTAGTGAGCGTATGCTAAGAGTAGCAGAAGTCGTATGCTAAGGAGGTTACGAAGTCGTGTACTACAGAGTAGTGAAGGCGTACAAGGAAAGCAAAGACATTTACAAACGAGAGAAGTAGAATCGTAATACTAAAGGAAGTAATGAAATCGTAATACTAAGAAGAAAGTGAAAGGCGTACTAAAGGTAGCAAAGTCGTACACAAAGGAAAGTATGAAATCGTATACAAAGATATACGAAGTCGTAATGAAAGAAAGCAATAGTGCACAACAGAGAAGCAAATCGTACACAAAAGTATGAAGATCGTAATGCTAAAGGAAGTAGTAAGAGCGTTGCAAGGAAAGTAGTAAGTCGTGCCAAGAAAGTAGCAGAATCGTAATCTAAGGAGAAGTAACGAAGTCGTATTCTAGAAAGTAGCAATCGTAAGTAGCAAATCGTGGTAGGGAGGTAGCGGAGTCGTGTGCAAGGGAGGAGCAGATGTGTGCTAGGGAAAGGTCGTGTGCAAGGAGGAAGCGAGTCGTGTGCTATAGGAGGTGGCGAGTCGTGTACAAAGCGAAGAAGCGAGTCGTGTGCAAGGGAGGTAACGGAAGTCGTGCACCAAAGGAGGAAACGAGTCGTGAAATGATATAGCGAAGTCGTGTGCTAGGGAGGTAGCGAAGTCGTGCGCAAAGGGATATGGCAGAGTCGTACGCAAGAGATGGCGAAGTCGTGTGCTAGGGAGAGTAGTGAAGGCGTGTGCAAGAGGTGGCAAGTCATTGCACATGGAAGTAGCGAAGTCGTTTACGAAGAGTAGCAAGTCGTGCGCAAAGTGTGGAGTCGTGCTAGGGAGAGTAGCGAGTCGTGTGCTGAGGAGGTAGCAGAGTCGTATTGCTAGGAGGTTGTGAAGTCGTGTCGCTAAAGTAAGCGAATCGTGCGCAAAGGGAGGTGGCAGGAAGTCGTGTCAAGGGGTAGCGGAGTCTTGTGCTAGGAGGTAGCGAGTCGTGTGCAAGGAGGGTAGCGAGTCGTGCGCAAGGGAGGGTGGCGGAGTCGTGTGCTAGGGAGGCAGCGAGTCGTGTGCTAGGGAGGTAGTCGTGTGCTAGGGAGGAAGCGAGTCGTATACTAAGGAGAGTAGCAGTCGTATTATGCAAGGAGAAGCGAAGTCGTGCGCAAGAGTAGCAAGTCGTGTGCAAAAGTGGCAAGTTGTGTGCAAAGGGAGTAGCAGGGGGTCTTGCGCAAAGGTAGCAGGGAGTGTGAACCTTTAGGGAGAGGTAGCGAGTCGTGTTCTAAGGAGGAAGCGAGTGTGTGGGGAGGTAGCGGAGTCGTGTGCGAGAGGTGTGAGTCGTGCGCAAGGGAGGTGGCGAGTCATGTGCAAGGAAGGTAGCGAAGGTCGTGCGCAAGAGGTAGCGGAAGGTCGTGTGCTAGGAGTTAGCAAGTCGTGTGCTAGGGAGTAACGAAGTCGTGTGCTAGAGGGAAGTGAGTCGTGTGCTAGGGAGGGGAGAAGCAGGTCATTACGCAAAGTAACGGAAGTCGTGTGCAAAGGAAGGATGGCGAAGTCTTGTGCTAGGAAGTAACGGGAAGTCGTGTACTAGGGGAGGTTGCGAGTCGTGTGCTAGGGAGGTAGCAGGTCGTGTGCAAGGGAGGTGGCAGGTCGTGTGCTAGGAGGTAGTGATGCGTGTGCTAGGGAGGTAGCGGATCGTGTGCTAGGGAGGTAGCAGGTCGTGTGCTAGGGAGGAAGACTTGGACCGTGCGCAAGGAAGGTAGCGAGTCATTGTGCTAGGAGGCAGCGAGTCGTGTGCAAGAAGTGGCGGAAAGTCGTGCTAGGAGGTGGCGAGTCGTGTGCAGGGGAGGAAGTGAGTCGTGTGCTTTGGAGGTGGCGAGTCGTGTGCAAGAAACGAGGAAGCTTGAAGTCGTGTACGAGTAACCCAGAGTCGTGCGCAAGGAAGGGAAGCTCGAGTCGTGCGCAGAAGTGATATGGCGGGAGTCGTGGCGCTAGGAAGTGGCAGAGTCGTGCAAAGGGGTCTTGCTGAAGTCATTGCGCAAGGATGTAACAGTCGTGTGCTAGGAAAGTAACGAGTCGTTTGCAAGGAAGGTAGCGAGTCGTGCGCAAGGGAGGTAACGGAGGTCGTGTGCTGGGGGTAGCGAGTCGTGTGCTAGGAGATGCGGTGCGTGTGCAAAGGAAGGTAGTGCGAAGTCGTGCGCAGAGAGGTAGCAGTCATGCAAGGAAGGTAGCGAGTCGTGCGCAAGAGAGGTAGCGAGTCGTGTGCTAGGGAGATTAACGAAGTCGTGTGCTAGGAGGAGGTAGCGAGTCGTGTGCTAGGGAAGGGAAGTGAGTCTCGTGTGCTAGGGGAGGAAGCGGAGTCGTGCGCAAGGGGTGGCGAGTCGTGTGCAAAGAGAGGTAGCGAGAATCTTGTGCTAGGAAGTAGCGAAGTCGTGTGCTAAGGGAAGGTTAGTCATTGTGCTAGGAGTAGCGAGTCATTGTGCAAGGGAGGTGGACGAGTCGTGTACTGGGGAGGTAGTGATACGTGTCACTAGGAGGTAGCGAGTCGTGTATAGGAGAAGTGACGAGTCGTGTGCTAGGGAGGAAGCGAGCCGTGCGCAAGGAAGGTAGCGAGTCGTGTGCTAGGGAGGCAGCAGTCGTGTGCAAGAGGTGGCAGGAAGTCGTGGTAGCTGGGAGGTAGCGAAGTCGTGCTAAAGGGAGAAGCTTAGTCGTGTGCTAGGGAGGTGGCGAGTCGTGTGCTAGGAAGTAGCGAAGTCGTGTGCAAGGTAGCGAGTCGTGTCCTAGGAAGCTAGTCGTGTGCTAGGGAGGTGGCGAGTCGTGTGCTACGGAATTTACCGGTCATGTGCTTTAGGCAGCGAGTCGTGTGCAAGGGAGTTGTGGGGCTGGTGCTAGGGAGGATAGCGAGTCATGTGCTTTAGGTAACTTGAGTCGTATTACTAGGGAAAGTGACAGTCATGTGCCTTTGGAGGTAGCAGAGTCGTGTGCTAGGGAGGTAGCGAGTTGTGTGTTAGAGGTAGCAGAGTCGTGCGCTAGGGAGGTAGCGAATCGTGTGCAAGGGAGGTAGGAAGGCATGGACACTGAAGGTAGCAAGGCGAGTGCTGGGAGATAGAAAGTGCGTGTGGTAGGGAGGTAGCGAGTCATTGTGCTTGGGAGAGTAGGGATGCGTATTATAGGTAGCGATGCGTGTGCTAAGGGAGAGTAGCAAAGTCGTGTGCTAAAGGAAATGGCAAGTGAAGTAATACTACTGGAGAGTAGTAGGTCGTATGCTATGGAGAGTAGCAGAGTGCGTGTGCTAGGAAAGTAGCAAGTCGTGTGCTAGGAAGTTAACGAGGAAGAGTCGTGCGGCAGGAAGTAGCAGGGTTGTAATACTAAGAGGAGGCTAGCATTAAATGTACTATGGAGGTAGCAAGTCGTGTGCTAGGAGTATGAGATTGTGTGCTAGGGATGTAGCAAGTCGTGCTAGGAAGGTAGGTCGTGTGCTATAGAGGCAGCGAGTCGTGCACTATGGATTTAGCGAGTCGTGTGCAAGGGAAGCAGGAAGGCATGCACACTGAAGATAGCAAGGCGAGTGCTGGGAGATAGAAAGTCGTGTGCTAGGGAGGTGTGTGCTAGGGAGGTGTGTGCTAGGGAGGTAGCGGGGCGTGTGCTAGGGAGGTAGCGATGCGTGTGCTAAGGTAGCGAGTCGTGTGCTAGGAGGTAGTGAGTCGTGTGCTGAGGAGGATTGCGGGAAGTCGTATGCTAAAAAGTAACGTCATTAATGCTAAAGAGAAGTAGTAATGCGTATTACTAAGTAATGATACGTATGCTAGGAAAGTAATGATAATTAATACTGAAGTAGCAGTCGTAATACTAAGTAGCAATGCATTAATACTAGAGATGTAGCATTACGTGTGCTAGAAGGTAGCAGTCGTGTTAGGAGTAACGAGTTGTCTGTGAGATAGCGATGCGTGTGCTAGGGAAGTAGCGAGTCATTATTGCTAAGGAGGTAGCAAGTTGTGTGCTGGGAGGGGTAACAAGTCATTATTGCTAAAGAGGTAGCAGAGTCGTGTGTGCTAGGGGTAGCGTGCGTGTGCTAGGGAATTAGCAATGCGTGTGCTAAAGAGAGTAGCAGGATGCGTGTGCTAGAAATGGCAAGACACGTGTGCAAGGAGGTAGCAGTGCGTGTGCTAGAGAGTAGTGAGTCTTATTACTTGGGAGGTAGGGTCGTGTGCAGATAGGTAGCGAAGTCGTATGCTAGAAGTTAGCAGGTCGTGTGCTAAGGGAAGTAGCAGTCGTGGCAGGAGGTAGTGATAGTGCTAGGGAGTTGGCAGTGCGTGTGAAGAGGTAGCGAGTCGTGCTAAAGAGGTAAGGGGAGTCGTGTGCCAGGGAGGTAGCGAGTCGTGCTAGGAGGAGTAGCGGAAATCGTGTGCTAGGGCAGTAGCGGAAGTCGTGTGCTGGGAAGCGAGTAGTGTGCAAGGTAGAAGGCATTTTCGAAGGTAACAAAACAGTACTGGGAATAGAGTCGTGTGCTACAGGTAGCAGAGAGCGTGTCTTTAAGGATGTAGCGAGAGCGTGTGCCGTAAAGTAGCGTGTGTGTGTACGTGTTTTTGAGTCAGCGGATCTGTGCTAAGAGAGAGCGGTCGTGTGCTAAGGGAAGGTCGTAAGTCGTGTGCTATGGAAGTAGCGAGTCGTGTGCTATGGAAGTAGCAAGTCGTGTGCCAAGGAAGTAGCAATGCATTATTACTGAGAGGCTAACGAAGTATTGTGCTAAGGTAACGGAAGTCGTGTACTAGGAAGTAACAAATTCATGTGCTATAGGTAACGATACGTGTGATAGGAAGCGCGATAATGTGCAATAGGAAATTATTGATACGTGTGCTAGGGTAGTAACGAATCGTGTGCTAAGGAAGTAGCAAATAAATAATACTAAGGAAGTAGCAGAGTCGTAATGCTATGGAAGTAGTAGTCGTGGTAAAGGAAGCAGAGTCATTGCTAGGAGGGATAGTGAGTCGTGTGAGAGTAGCGTGTCGTGTGCTGAGGAGGTAGTGAGTGTGTGCTAGGGAGGAAGCGGAAAGTCGTGTGCTAGGGAGAGTAGTGAGGGCATTAAAGGGGAGAGTATAACAGAGTCGTACTCCAAAAGGAGTAACGAGTCGTGCGCAAGGGAGGAAGCGAGTCGTGTGCTAGGGAAGCGAGTCGTGAAGCAAGGAAGTAGTAGAGGCGTATACGGGAGGTAGCGAGTCGTGTGTGCTAGGGAGAGACGGGGATCGTGTGCTGAAAGGAGGTAGCGAGTCGTGTGCTAGGAGGAAGCGAGTCATTAGGAAAACAAGTCGTGTGCTAAAGGGAAGCGAGTCGTGGTAAGGAGTAGTGGTGAAGGCGTATGCAAGGGAAGTTGGCAAGTCGTGCGCAAAGGAGGTAGCGAGATCGTGTGCAAGGGAGTGGCAGAGTGCGTGCGCAGGAGGAGTAGCGAGTCGTTATTGCTGGAGTAGTAGCAAGTCGTGTGCTAGGAGGAAGCGAGTCATTAATGCTAGAAGTGGCGGAGTCATGTACTAGGAGTAGCAAGTCGTGTGCTATGGAGGTGGCGAAGTTGTGTGCTAGGAGTGGCAAGTCGTGTGCTGAAGGAGGTAACTTGAAGTCGTGCTGGAGAAGCATCATCATGTGCTAAAGTAGCAAGTCATACTAAAGGAAGTAGCAGAAGTAGTGTGCTAGGAGAGTAGCAAGAATCGTATTACTAGAAGGTAGCAATCATGTGCTAGCATTGCTGAAGTCATATGCCAAAGGAAGAAGCTTGAAGTCATTGTGCAAGGAAAATGAAAAGCGTACTGAAAAGTAACAAACGAAATACTAGAATAAAGATGTATATACTACGGAAAGTAGCAAGAAACTGATAATACTAAAAGATATGAAACGTAATACTAATAAAACATAATAATATTGTATGCTGTATTCTGAAATCTATCAAGTCGTAATACTAAAGGAAAATAACTTAATGCGTCTACCCAAGAAAAATTATTAGTAATGTATTACTAAAGAAATATTAAAAGAAATCATGTGCCAAAGTAGCAATCATATGCTAAAGGGAAACAGAGTCGTAATACTATAACGTAGCAAATTGTAATACTAAAGGAAAGTATGAAGTCGTACGCTAAGGAAGGTAGCGAAGTCGTACGAAGGGAGTAAAGAAGAGCATGCACACTGAAGGTAGCAAGAGCGAAAGTGCTGAGATAAAAAAGAATCATTGCTGTGGTAGTGAAGGCGTGTGTGTAAAAGGAGAAGTAGCAGGGACGTGTACTAGAGAGGAAGTAGCGATGCGTGTGCTAAGGAGGTAGCAGAGTCGTGTGCTAAGGAGGTAGTGAGGTCGTGTGCTAGGTAGGTGGCGGAGTCATTGCTATGGAGGTGACGATTCCAGGTGCTAAGGAGGTAGCGAGGTCCATTGTGTATTGAGTTGCTTGGAGTCGTGTGCAGGAAGTAGCGAAGTTCATGCTAAGAGTGGCGATGCGTGTGCTAGGGTAGCGATGCGTGTGCTATGGGTAGCGAGTCGTATTGCTGGAGGCTGGCGGGTCATGTGCTTTGGAGGTACGGCGAGTCATTGTGCTGGGGGTAGCGAGTCGTGTGCTAAGAGGTAGCGAAGTCTCGTGCCCAGGAAGGTAGCGAGGTCGTGTGCAAAGGGAGGTAGAAAGGGCGTGCACACTGGAAGGGTAACAGAAACGGGTGCTACAGAATGAAAGTCGTGTGCTATGGAGGTAGTGAGACGTGTGCCTGGGAGGCAGCGGGGCGTTTGCTAGGGAGGTAGCGATGCGTGTGCTACGAGAGGTAGCAGGGATCATTGTGCTAGTAGCAGAGATAAGTAATGCCCCAAGGAGAGTATCGAAGTCGTATTCTAAGAAGTAGTCATTAACTTAGGAAATGAGATACGTGTGCTATAGAATAGCAATGCAGTAATATTGAAGAAGGAAGTAGCAAAGTGCGTAGTACTAGAAATGGCAAGTAATGTGCTATAGAGGAAGTAGTAGTCATTGTGTTATAAAGTGCAGGAAGTAGCGAGTCGTGTGCTAGGAAGATTAGCAGTCATTATTACCAGAAAATGGCAAGTTGTGTGTGCTAGGAAGTAGCAATGCGTGTGCAAGGAAGAGTAGCAAGTCATGTGCTAAAGTAGCAGAGATTGTGTGCAAGGATATAACAAGTCATTATTGCTAGGAGGTAGCAAGTCGTGTGCTAGGAGATAGCGGAGTCGTATTGCTAAGAGGTAGCGAGTCGAAATTACTAAAAGAATGACAGAGTCGTGTGCTAGGGAAGGTAACGGGGTCGTGTGCTAGGGATGTAGCAGTGTGTGCTAAGAGGAAATGACGATGCGTGTGCTAGGGAGAGGCTAGCGATGATGTGCTAAGAATTAGTGATGCGTGTGCTAGGAAGTAGCAAGTCGTATGCTAAAGAGGTAGCAGTAGTGTGCTAGGAGGTAGTAGGGCGTGGTGCTAGGGAGAGTAGCGGGACATTAATGCTAGGGAAGTAGATGCGTGTGCTAAGAGGTAGCAGAGTCGTGTGCTAAGAGTAGTGAGTCATTTTATGGAGGTAGCGAAGTCAGGGTGCTAGGGGAGGTGGCGAGTCGTGTGCTATGGAGGTAGCAAGAGTCACCAGGAGTGCTACGGAGGAGTAGCGAGTCGTGCTTTAGGGAGTTAGCGAGTCGGAAGTAGCGGAAGTTGTGTGTGTGCTGAGGAGGTAGCGATGCGTGTCCTTGGTAGCGATGCGTGTGCTTTATGGAGGTAGCAGGTCGTGTGCTAGGGAGGTAGGAAGTCATGTGCTTTGGAGGTGGCAGGTCATTGTGCTATGTAAATATTTGAGGAATCCTTCTGCTAACCCATGCATGTCAGGAGAGGTGATAGGGAACAGTGTAGTAAAAGCGGGAATGCCAGACTGAAGTTCCCTCTACAGACAGCACAGTGTCTACCTACTGAGGCTCACTGGAGACCTATGTCGCCCTCATACAATGTCATATGGACTACACTTGCTCTTCATGAGTACTCTGCTTTGACAAAAGAACTGAAAGATAGGCACACCGTCACACCCAGAACAAAATGGTAAGATTCATCCTGGACCTGGGTCCAAGAGAACATGTAGGCCAGGATGAATTACAACAATTGGATATGCTGAAGACTGAAGACAGAGTAAAACTTAAGTTAAATCAAGTTTATAAAATTGCTCAACAGTGTCCAGAATATCTTGCTGCCAATTTTGTCAAGGCTGGGAACCAAAGCAGTCATAGTACTAGGGAGAGTGCACAACTTTGTAGTACCCACAGTCAGTGGCCAGGCTTCAAACACCTTTTATTGTACAGCAATAAAGGAATGGAACAGACTGACTGCACATGTAAAAAGCCAGTCATAGCATGAGCCAGTTCAAGAAGAGAGCCAAAGGTACCTAATGACTGTAGCGACAGAAAGGGAGGAGAATTATTTTTTATCTTTCTAACTAACACACATGTAAATGTAAATAACTCTTTTAACCTTATTCCTAGTATACATATATCCTTTATAATATAATAACATATATCTCCTACAATGTATAATATTAAGGTACTAAAAGGACCCCAATGGAAATAAGTCACTGTCTGACTTTTGGGTTATCCTAGTTCTTACACATATGCTGCTATGTATCATAATATATGTAAATGTATTTGTGTATACCTGAATAAACTTACTTACTTATTCGTTGGGGTTATCAGGGCCACTGACAGCATAAGCGTATCGAGCCCGACTTCTCGATGGTACGAGGAAGATTTGTTGCCCAAGGCTGGGCCATGAAGAAAAGGAACATAACTTTCTTTGGAAATAGAGAAAGAAACTTGAAAGTTTCCGATTAGGTCCGTGGACCCTTTGCCAAGCCCCAGCAAAGCGGGACCCCACACCCCCACCTGAGTACAGCAACCGGCTTCCACCAAAGACCTTTAAATAATATCCTCAGAACGGAAAAATGGAGCTGGCTAAAAGTAAGCCGATGAAGAGGTGCCCCTCCTGTAGAGTGCCCGGCGGGCAAAATAGATGAGGACAAGCGTCCCAGAGAGAACGGGGGAAATTTGTCACTGATACTCAGGTGAGAGAGAGACTTCCACACCCGACAAAGGCTGGCGCAGAAGTCCAGTGTGAGTCGGATAGGATGAGTGTGAATATGATAAAGCGTGGATGTAATTGTGTCTGATAAGAGTGAGTGAGTGTGATTGTGTGACGGTGTGAGTGATAGAGTGGATGTGTTAAGGCACGAGTGTGATAAGGTGTCTTAGGGCACGAGTGTGATAGGGTGTCGATTCACAGCTCCTGGCCCTGCCTCTTCGCTGGCCGCTACTAGGTCCACTGCTCCATGAGCTTCATAGGGTTTGTTTGTGTTTTACTCACCTATTTGTGGTTGCAGGGGTCGAGACTCAGCTCCTGGCCCCGCCTCTTCACTGACCGCTACTGTGTGTGTGTACTCACCTAGTTATGGTTGCGGAGTCGATTCACAGCTCCTGGTGTGTGTGTATGTAAATGCAAATAGCAGTATAGAATGTTATTAGCGAATCATATAGCAGCTTATATGACCCTTGTAGGTTTAGCGCTTCTTTTTTATTACAATAATAATAGCACCTTATTAAATTTTAGTATTTAATATGCTTGGGATGGGTCTTGTCTCCGGCTTATAAGGACAAAGTTCCCATTATTCTCACTAAAACCACCTACTCACCCTAAACTAAATACTCTATATTCAATTCAACCAAAAAATCTCCCAATTACCTAAATCTTAAAACTTCAAAACTAGATTCCCAAAGTTCATACATTAATAAATACGTACTACATTATAGTATAAATACCTGCCCCCTTATATATTATAACTGACCATAATTTTTAAAGGGGTGGACCGGTAAGCCAGCGGAAGGACTCGGTCAGATGACCGAAAGCTCCAACGGCGGGTCATCATCTGACTAAGACCCGCGTCAGGAAACACTTGTCCTGTTTTCTGACGAACCTTACCTAACCTAACCAACTTAAAGCATTATCATACTGTAAACAACTTTCAACAATGCTCAGTGTTATTTTCCCATAACATAATTTCAATATTTACTATTGATATAACCATCCTACAAAACACTTTCACCTTGTCACATCGTAATATCCTCAGATTGTAATCTGAGTAAACTTATTTGCTATAAATATAAACTAATGTTTAACTTTAACAAACTTAATAAATTTCTCTAGTGTTAAGTAGTCTATAAGCCATTAGATTTAGTCTGCCCATAATGCCATGGCATGATAGTGGCTCTCTTTGCACTGCAATTCATAATTGTAATTACAAAATCTCGATGTAAGCTTGAAATGAAATAAAAATATTATATTATATTATTAACATGTTGAGTCATACAGAATCTGAGGAATAGGGGGTAATGAGGGTTCATCGAGGAAAAGAGAGAGCAATTGAAATTCCTTGAATCAAGAGCTCTTCACTGGCGGCAGCATTGAAGGGCAGTTTTTGGTTTTTGTAGTGGCTTAAGGATGATTTTCATTACCTTGCTTGTGTTAATTTTTTTTATATGATTCTTGTTCTGTAAATATCTTCGTAAATGCAATAGATAAAATGGAGACAGGATATTTTTGTAATCCCCACAATGCTTTGTTTTTGAAGAATAACAGGGCATAAAAGATGAGTACCATTCTTAATGAAGTTCAAGCAATTTGTAATCGACTAGGCCTCGTAATATCTTCCTCTAGAATAAGTGTAAAGCCAAGGCTTCGTGGCATTTTTTTTCCCCACTTACAGACAAGAACAGTTTTTAGCAAGAATTTCTCTGTGTTCTCAGTATTATAAGGAATTTGTAAGTCTTGGCCATTTGTAAAGTTTATAAAAGTAGGGAGAAATTCCTTGTATTTTAAAATTTTCTATGAACCCCAGTGGAAATAAGTCACTAACTTTTTTTGGGTTATCCTAGGTTCTCTACACATATGCTGCTATGTATGATGATCTATGTAACTGTATTTGTGTATGCTTGAATAAACTTACTTACTTACTTAATAACTTTTGCATCATGCCTAAATTGAATAATAATAATAATAATAATACTATCTTTATTTCTTCAAGTACATGTACATGGTATACAGGCCTAGCTGACATCAGTGACATACTACTATATAGAAAGCCACTTGTTATGCAGGGCATTTTGGGCAAATTAGGTCAATTTTGTCCTGAGATGTGACCCACACTAGTCAACTAACACCCAGGTACCCATTTTTACCGATGGGTGAACATGGACAACTGTTGTAAGGAAACACGCCTAGTGTTTCCACCCTTGCCGGAATCAAACCTGGATCCTCAATGTGTGAAGCGAGAGCTTTGCCATCAGGCCATGGGCAACCAAAATACTGCTTTATGCTGGGCATATTTATAATTTATGAAAATTAATAGATGTTTTGTGATGATATTTTAAGTAAAGCCTTCAGTTTACCTGTTGGTCAATTGTTATTTAGATCACCTGTCCATTTACAGGAGGACTTCCACTATGAGTTTACTGAGTGTGATGATGAGGGTGGACGGTGGCGAGTAAGTGTGCCCAGTCCAGACACTTGTGAAGGAGGGGCACCCAACCCACCCAGCGAACACATGACTGTAGTGAGTATAACATCTTTGCTTTAAATATTCACAGAAAACTTAACTCATGTTGATTATTCATCTGAGTTAATTAAGGTGTCCACCTCTTTCATGTATTTTGTACTTTAAGGTAGTATGGCAGGTCAAGAGACCAGGGAGGCCACCTGAGACATGGTACTCTAATGATATTATGCAGTGAGATGATATTATGCAGTGGTCCCTTGAGTTACGATATTAATCTGTTCCAGAAGATGTATCATACCTCAAAACTATCATAACCCAAACCCCAAAATACATACATGGTTTTATGGTAATATGTTTCAAGACCTCGGAAGTGCCACTTTTACTGTACTTTGGACTTAGAGTTAGTGTGGTGGTAGGGGGAGGGTGAAGGTGAAGAGGCCGTACGTACTGTATCTCTCTTCATCTGTTATCTCTTATCCACAATAGCAACAGTCTCCATCTCTATGACAATTTCTCTGCCTTTTTTTACTAGCTTAGATTTGTCAACCACTTTAATACAGTGGTCCCTCGGTTTTCGCCGAAAATTCGTTCCAGAATGCTGCTCAAGTGCCATTACCAAACGAATTTACTTCCTTAAGAAATAATGTCACTTAGGTTAGTCTATTTCAGACCCCCAAAAATACACTTGCAACAGCACTTACGAAAATACACTTACATAAATGTTCGAGTTTGGAGATGCACGAAAACCGAGGGACCACTGTATTCTGCATAATTTCTTTTTGCTAGAAAACAATAGAGGGTTGATTGTGGAAAGCCATACTCACACACCAATACACTAATTTTTAACTCCATCATCAAGTTTTTTCACAATTTCTTTCTTGATCTTTAGAGAAATTGCCTGTTTACTGCACTCTTTAAGGGCCATTTTCATTATTTATTTCTCTCCTAATATTATTCCTAATGCTAGACACAGATATACCAAAGTTATATTCTACATTCTCCTTATGGGTGCTCTTCATGATAAAGTTGATATGTTAGCCAAGAAGAGCACCCATAAGGAGAATGTAGAATATAACTTTGGTATATCTGTGTCTAGCATTAGGAATAATATTAGGAGAGAAATAAATAATGAAAATGATAGCTATAGGAATGCAGTTAGAAGCCTGAGTAAATCTATAACCCACTATGATAACATGAATGTAGATAAGTATGTTTATGGAGCAACTTGCAATGTGAACAGACTGACTGATGTTGTAGTGGCCAGGCTTCGGCTTGGCTACAAGTACTTCTGGCAGTTTGGGAGATACACAGATGATGATCAAACTAAATGCAAATTATGTGATCAGGCATATGGTCACTGTCTTGAACACTATGTGCTGAATTGTCCACTTATTGAGGAATATAGAGATAGACAGTATAATAACCTATGTGACATGTCAAGATATCTTATTAGTGAAGGTAGGATACCACTTATTCTAAGCAAATTTCCTAAATTTGCTTGTAACAGATAAGTGAACTGTAGATATAAATCCAAATTAATTTCCATGAACGTGCCTATCTGTGCTCATGATAATGCGAGCACAGATGGGCATGTTTGTGGAGCAACTTGCAATGTGAACAGACTGACTGATGTTGTAGTGGCCAGGCTTAGGCTTGGCTACAGGTACTTCTGACAGTTTGGGAGACACAGATGATGATCAAACTAAATGCAAATTATGTGATCAGGCATATGGTCACTGTCTTGAACACTTATGTGCTTAATTGTGCACTTATTGAGGAATATAGAGATATACAATATAATAACCTATGTGACATGTGAAGATATCTTATTCATGAAATAAGATACCTGCTTGTAACAGATAATTGAAATGTAGATATAAACCCAAATGTACAATTGTTAACCCCTTTGGGGCCTAGTGCCTAGGCCTTTTGTGTATCCATATGCTCTTGCGCTACCGTCCACAGGATGGATATGGGGTGCACAATAAACTAGCCACTTCGGTGGCAAAATCTAATCTTTAAGGGCCACAATGACTTGGTAATACAGTGGACCCCCGGCTAACGAACACCCCGGAAATCGTACAATTATGTAAGTATAATATTGTAAGTGCTTGTGGAAGTGTATTTTTGGGGGTCTGAAATAGACTAACCTACGTGACATTATTTCTTAACCCTTTACCGGGCAGGACCGTGTAGAGACGGTCCTAAACACGTGTTTTTTGCACGTGTCATCCTACTCCCCCAGCGCATCTAGGTTCCCGTTCTCTGTTTCTGACCAATCACAAGCCTTCTGTGAGTCGCTCCAGCTAAGTGAGACCGGCATCTGCTTGCTTCCCATTGGTTGAGAGACCAAAATGTAAACACTTCTCGCTTGGCGTCACCCAGAGCCAGATTTTTGCTCTTCTTCCACTCATATACACTGTGATTATACTCTCTACAATGTCGGTAAGTACTTATTGTTGTGTCCAGTGTGTAAATGAATAGTTTAGGCATATTTTGAGATATATATCAGGAGTTAGATATGCATAATATGAGTGTACCATGCAATTGAAAAAAGTGCAACAAAAGAGGACCGTGTACAGACGGTCCCGCCCGTCAGGGCCACATTTCAAATTTCAGTAAATAAATATTTATATAAAAATTTCTAGTGCATATATGAATTCTGTAGTGGTCTGGGTGTGTACAGAACATTCTTATTGTCATTCCAGATCAATGAGAAATTGTTCTATTGTGAACCCTTCCAACAGAAGTTCAAATATCTCTGCATTTTGGTGGAAAGTGACTCAGATCCAGAACCAGATGACCTGTTGCCATCTCCAGTGCAGTACCAACGTGCAAAAAGGCCTGATGACAGTGTGAGGTTTGACCAAAATGATAGGTTTGATAAAATGCTAGGTCACTGGCCAGTGCAAGGCAGAATATTTACATGCAATTATTGCAGCAAAACAAAAAATCATGTCACATCCTCATTTTTGTGTGCCGTATGCAAGGTAAATCTATGCATCAAGAAGGAAAGAAATTGCTTCATAGCCTTTCATTGTAGCAATTAGTGATCAAGAATGATTGTTTTTCTCAGGAAATTCAGGAATATGGGACTTGAAAGTTTTATCCCTTTGCAATGTGTCGTCTATGTTGCTCTTTGGTTCACTTTTATATTTTTTATACCTACAAAATGTTTGGAAACAAGTTCCATTTGTGTTTTTGATATTGTATATTAGTATAATAAAATAGAAAAATACTTATTTGGTGTTTTATTAACAATTGCAAATTTGCAACATTCAGAATTTGACACCCTTTAACGGTCAGGACCGTCTGTAGACGGTCCTTGAATATTGGCAATTGCGTGAAAAGTTTTTTTTAGAATTTCAATTATATGGGCTCATTATCCTTACATTGAGTTACTCTATCCACTCATATGAAACACATTTCGAAATTATCATTTTCCAGGGAGTGCCCGGTAAAGGGTTAAGGAAGTAAATTCGTTCGGTAATGGCACTTGAGCATGCTTCTGGGATGAAGTTTTTTCGTTAGCCGGGGGTCCACTGTATGTTCAGAAAATGACATAATTAAATCACAGATGCAGTTATGAAGGATAAATAATCCAGAGTTGGTGTGGGCAACACGTGTGGTAGCTTCAAACTGAAGAAGAAATAATAAACTGTAGCACAAACACTGCTATTGGCTGAGGCGCTACCCCAGAGATATTTGTTCCCACCAGTGATTGGTTTCTAAGCCACCCCCACACACCCCAACTGATGCTCCTATTGGCTCACATGCTGCCCTAGAGATTGGCTAAGATCCATTCATGCTTGCTGACAATTGTATGCTTATTGAACCTCAAATTTTTTTGCACAACTCGAAACTAAATTAATTTTTTAGGGTAAATCATAACTCAAGGGACTATTGTATTCATATTAAAGCACTAAACCTTTAGTAGTCAGTGTCTGGGAATGGGAGGCAATCAGGTTTGATCCAAGGAGGCAGAAGAGGGTAGCTCCCATTCCTTGGATTAATAACCCTTCACCAGCATCAAGGTACCTTTCCCTCACTGAAAGGTTTTGAGCAGATGCATTACCATTTGTGTTGCTTGCATTTTTCGTCTGCTCACATTTTGCTACTTTTTTTTCATGACATCATTAGATACAATGTATTTTACAGATTATCTTGCCTTGCATTTTATTATTTATGACAAATATTGTAGTTCTTTTTGAGCATATTACTTTGTAGGTTACAGTAAACCTTTGATTTAATGGTCTGGAAATATGGGGCAAAGTCTGCTGGATCATTTCATTAGTCTGCTGGTTATAGCATTGTCCATTATTGGTGCTATCTTTTCTTTTCCATAAATGAAGGGTTTATTGATAATTTGCTTTTGAATCATTTTATTTTCATCCTTTCCACTAAGTCTGTGTGACATATGCCTAATGACCATATGTACAATTACAGCACTGTTATTGCCCTATTAATCTTAAGTTAGTCTTACGTTTGCTTGAAATGTTCTGCATGTAAATGGGCTTTTGGCAGGTTCACCCAATTGTTACACTCCTTTGTACAAACATGTATCATGCTAAAATAAAATTGTTATTGTTGTCTTTGTTAAAATGGCTATTCCCATGTGAAGGTAACCCTCATCCTGCTGGACTCATTATACTGTTGTTCTGAAGTCATTTAATTTGTAAATACAGTAATTCATTATTACTAACTTGCTTAGCAAACACAAGTGAGGGGGGCTTGTGCAGAATAGACTTTTGATGGGGATGCATATTGCTCAGAGTAGAGTTTCATCAATTTGATAAAGTTCTTCCCTGAGCGACAAGTGGTCTCTGTGGGAAATTGTTCTTCATATTGAGGACTTGTACACTATATACGTATGTGGATTCCCTTTCACACTGGCCTTCAAATGCATCATACTACTGGCCTTCAAGGAGGGAGTAGATTACAGTGACTGGTGGCCTGGTGGCTAAAGCTCTTGCTTCACACGGCGAGGGCCTGGGTTCGATTCCCAGCCAGGGTAGAAACATTGGGCGTGTTTCTTTACACCTGTTGTCTATGTTCCCCATCAGTAAAATGGGTATCTGGGTGTTAGTCGACTGGTGTGAGTCGCATCCTGGGACACTGACCTAATTTGCCCGAAATGCTCAGCATAACAAGGGGCTTTCTATGTACTAGTAGTATGTAGTAAAATAAAGATATATATATTTTGACTGTCAACTAGTAGATTAAGGGCAGTAATATGAAAAGAACTTTAGCTAAACTTCATTAACTTAAAGCAGAGGGTTTGACACCAGTCAGTCCAGCTATCATCATTTTATCATGCAGGAGGAACTGCATGTCCATGGCATTTCTAATAAAATCAGCAGACTCCTGCATTGCTTGGCTTCAGCTAAGCGACACGTATATCTGAGATTTTGCACCACTATCTAATGTACTCCTGACTAAATTTAAATGTTTCCAGAGGAACTGTCACCACTTCCTAAACTCATGACATCTGAATTCAATAAATAGTTCATTCTTACTGTATGTGAGTGGCGGTAGTTGGGTGTAAGCTGAACTTGGATAACATGGATGATAGGTTTGTTGTAGTGCTTCACTGTTCTTTCTTTTCTTAAATGTTGGGTCCAGTCCCTGGACCCATTAAATATACTGTATGTGTAATCCACAAATTAGTACTTATACAGTACGTACTTCTTTTCCTTATCATGTCTTGTTGATAGGTCTGAGCAAGCCTTTTGTGAACCAAGGGTTATTTTCTTTTTGTTATTGTTTAAATTTTTGTGTTCATGGATTATTGTAATGATGTTTAGTAATTTTGAGGATGTTTTTTTACTTCAAAAGTTATTACTACTAAAAATATATTTTTTTGAGGTTTGGTGTGGGCATTTTTGAATGTTAGTGATTAGAAAAGTAACTTACTTCAGTTGGCATGTCTGAATTTGCCTGTATGTAGTTTGGAGTGTTATTATATTGGTCCATTTATGATTAAAAAAAAAAATAGATGGTAAAAAGAAAAGTTGTCTCAGATGTCTCATAGATTCTAACGAGTTTTGTGATTGAGGGTACTGAATACAGTACAGTACAGAATAGGTACTGTTTAGGAAACTTGATTCTTGGAGATTATTTGTTTGTTGAAACATTTTAGCTGGAAAGATGCAAAACTTCCTTAGTAATACTAGGCCCATTTACAGGTGTATCATGTGATCCAGGATGGTTCTTCAACTTGTCAGAGCTAGAGTGTGCACTCTGCCCTAATGGTACCTACTCTCTGGGCGGTGGGGTGCATTTTGACTCTTGGAAGACCCTCCCAATGGGTTTTAGCTCCTATACAGAGGCCTTCAGATCAGCCTTTACCTTGGGAAGGAGGCGTGGAGATGTGGATTGTAGCGAGTAAGTTTGAAAGAAAATTAAAAATTGATAAACTGCATTATAAATTATCTTTCACAATTATTATACAGCAACTTTGCCCTATTACTCACAGTCACAGCCTGTGAGTAATAGGTTGTTTGTTGTAGCATACTGACTATAATTAAGTTCTCCTTTTTATTATTCCCATTATATATAGTATTCATCTAGATAATCATATATGTATCTGCTGCACATCAAATGGTAATGGATAATGACCTAACCAGAGATGTAAACTGTAATATGTACCTCTAAATCTATGCCCAGTGCATATAATTTTACTTACTAAATTTTCCTTTGACTAGCAGGTATGGATGGCAAGCAAAGGGGGATGTATTAGCCAGTAAGGGTGGACAGTGTGCAGCTGTCCTGGTATATACTGTTAAGCTTGTCAAGCCTGGAGCTGTCCACTACACCTATCAGTACAGTGATGAAGACATCATCTTCGAGTTCTTGGTTTGTTATATGGAATTTGTTTGTTTCCACATTTTAATAATATTTAATTCAGTGTTTAATAGGCCTACCAACTAGTTTTGTCTACATTTATTTTGTTTTGTTTATTTTGTTTATTTTATTTTGTTTTGTGGATAGGGGAGCAATGTGGCAGATATTGCAAGTGTATGGAATAGGTAGTAAGTTCCTAAATGCTGTAAAGAGTTTTTATGAGGATAATGAGGCTCAGGTTAGGGAGATAACTTTCCAGTAAAAGTAGGCCTTAGACGGATGCGTAATGTCACCATGGTTGTTTAACATATTTATAGATGGGGTTGTAAAAAAAGTAAATGGTAGGGTGTTGGGGAGAGGAGTGGGATTAAATTATGGGGAATCAAATACAAAATGAGAGTTGACACAGTTACTTTTTTGCTGATGATACTGTGCTTTTAGGAGATTCTGAAGAGAAGGTGGGAGGGTGTGTAAAGGAAGAAAGTTGAAAGTGAACATACTGTAGATAAGAGTAAGATGATGAGGGTATCAAACAAGTTAGGTAAAGAAAAATTGGATATTAGACTGGAGGGAGGGTGTATGGAAGAAGTTGAATGTGTTCAGATATTTGGGAGTAGACTTGTCAGTGGATGGGTTTATGAAGGATGAGGCAAACCACAGAATTGATGAAAGAAAAAAGGTGGGACGTGCATTGAGGTATCTGTGGAGACAATGAACATTATCCATGAAGGCAAAGAAGGGAATGTATGAAAGTATAGCAGTACCAACACTCTTATATGGGTTTGAAGCATGGGTTGTAAATGTTGCAGTGAGAAGGAGGCTGGAGACAGTGAAGATGTCATGCCTAAAGGCATTGTGTGGTGTAAATAGTGCAGAGAATTCGTAATGTGGAAATTAGAAGTTGTGGAGTTACTTAAAGTATTATTCAGATGGCTGAAGAGAGGTTGTCAAGGTGGTTCAGTTATTTAGAGAGGATGGAGCATAATAGGATGACTTGGAGGGTATATAAATATGTAGTGGAGAGAAGGAGGGGTATGGATTGTCCTAGAAAAGGATGGAGGAAGGGGATGAAAAGGGTTTTTGTGTGCAAAGGGCTTGGCCATACAGCAGGCAGGCATGTATGAGTGTGTTAGATAGGAGTGAGTGGAGACGAATGGTTTTTGGGACTTGATGAGCTGTTGGAGTGTGAGCAGGGTAATATTTTGTGAAGGGATTCAGGGAAACTGGTAAGCCGGACTTGAGTTCTGGAGGTAGAAAGTACAATGCCTGGACTTTAAAGGAGGGGTTTGGGATATTTATTGTTTGGAGTGACATCTGAACTGTCATATCTGTGCGTCTTTGTAAAGACAGTGATAGTGTGAATGATGGTAAAAGTGTTTCTTTTTTTGGGGTCACCCTGCTTTGGTGGGAGACAGCCAGCCTGTTAAAAAAAAGATTATAAGTTATGTCTCATTGCTAATAATAATTAGTTAATTTCACAAGTTTGTTGATTAGGCAAGTTACAGTGGTTATAGATATGTACTGTATTTATAAATGATAGGCAAAGTTAGGGTATTTTATTAAGAATACAGTGGAACCCCAGATTTCGTACTTATTCTGTTCCAGAAGGTCAGTTTAAATCCGAAACGTACGAAAACCGAAGTAATATTTCCCATAAGAAACAATGTAAATACAATTAATCCATTCCAGACACCCACAAATATTAACAAAAAATACATTTTTTAAAGAATAACTATAGTTTTACATACAGAAAACAATGAGAAACAAATATAAAGCACTAATGAAATGGATAAATGAACATTTAAATCACTATTACATACCTTTATTGAAGACTCTTGTTGGCGTATGGAAGAAGGCGAGGAGGGGAGAGAGAGGAGAGCTTATTGTTTGGAAGGGGAATCCCCCACCATAAGGACTTCAGGTATCAAAGCCCTATCCGGGGTTACTTCCCTTCTTTGTCTTTTACTGGCACTGGACCCCAGTCTCAATAAAAATCTGTCCAGAGAGCTCTATTTCTAGCATCTCTTTAAGATTTGCCTAAAATTAGACAAGGTTTTGTCACTGAACATGTTGCAGATACGGCTTGTATCAGCTTGGTCAGGGTGATATTTTTCCACAAAAGTTTGCACCTCATTCCACTTTGCACAAATATCCTTAATCACTGAAGAAGGCACCTTCTACCCTATTGTGTTTCTCACCTTCTTTACTAGGAACTTTCTTTGGGCCCATGGTGGCTTATTTTTCATTTGCACTCAATAAACAAGCACAAAAAACAATGGATTATTACAAAATGTTTCGGATGAACGTGCGAAGTAATGCTCACTCGACCAGTGACAGAGCCAGACTGAGACAGGTACGCATGAGTGGCGGTGTCCCGGGCAAGCGGACGCGTCTGATACGTACGATTTCCTGGTGGAGGTACGAAATCCAGATCAAAATTTTGCCCAAAAAAGTGGTCTAAATCCGAAATGTACGATATTCGGTGAGTACGAAATCCAGAGTTCCACTGTATAGCACTTTGTCTGGATTTTTTGGGTTATCCTATGTAATTTAGACTATGTATAATTGTATTTACGTATGTGTTCCTGTGAGATAGAGACAGAGAAAGAGATAGACAGAGATAGATACAGACAGACAGATGGAGATAGACAGCCAATCAGCCAGCCAGCTAGCCAGCCAGCAGGCCAGCCAGCCTGCCGAACACGTATTACACGTTCCAGAATTGTTTCTTTTTACTTAGGGCATAGGTTATAGGACATTCTGGTACCAGTGGTACCAAAATTGAAAGGTTGTCGCACAAATGTTGCACATGGGTTATTATCGAGGTTTTTGATATTTCCGCGACCACTTGTGGCCACATCCACCTCAAAGCCACTAAACTCAGGGTCAGCATCACTTTCCTCTTAAAAGGGGAGTGTTAATATGACATGACATCAGTGAATCCTTGGTGTTCGCCGCGCTGTTTGCTCTAGCTGGCGCTCAATTGAACTGGTGCTCTTGCAAGGTACTAAGTGGTCCCAGTTTTTTTTAATACTGCGCACACCTAGGGTTAAGGCCCATTCTATGCTGACCAGGCATCTCAGGCCAATCATGCCAAATTTGGAGGCAGGAAAAATAAAATGTAGATCTACATTTAGAGTGCTAGTGGTAAGAATGTAGATCTACGTTTGGACAGTTAAGGGGTTAAGGGTTAATTTAAAAAAAAAAAGATTTTTTTTTTTTCAAAATATGTATTCAGAGCACTGGGTGAGAGAATGTAGATCTACAGTTGGACAGTTAACGGGTTAATACGGTAGTTACGTTCCTGAAAAGGCAGTGTTAGACGAATCCGTGGTAAAGGAAAATGCAGTGTTAGATGAATCCATGGTAAAGGAACTGAAGAATGTATGGAAAAAATAGGGCTACGTTCCTGGGACCCCCAAAAAAGGCAAACAACTTTTTTTCAAAGTCTTCAAATCTTACACAAATAAAAATAATAATGCAATTGTTGTACATTGTTGTTATGTATGTTTTTCTGTTGCTTAAGGCTACAAATGCAACAGAAATAATATTTCTTACCTTAAATTATGGGTGCTGGTGTTTGTCGATGATTGTGAAGAGAGTGGAGAGGGATGTTGTGGCCCTACTGAGCTGAGGTGGATGGTTAGAGGTTCTGGTAATAAAGCTGATGGTTGTACTGTGCATAAATTCTATAATGGATCTCTGGGCTCTTTTTATCCTGTAGTACATTATACAGCTGACGGTAAGACATCATCAGCTGCTCTAGATCCCGTTTCAAAGCACTGCTTCTAGATTTGTCAGAGTCCTCTTCAGTGGAAAAAGTCTACTAGTTTAGCAGCAACATGGAACTCCTCACGTAACTGCTGCAATGTTAACTGTTTTCCTTGAGGTTCTTCATCTTCTTTTATGTGGCTTCCTTGTATCTGTGCATTGAGCTCGGCCAACATTTCCTCTGGACTCCTGTCTTCATCATCATCATCATCTTCTCAGAGCTCATTTACATCTTCTTCCTTCATATCTTTAAAGCCATCACCTGGTACTCTCTTTGCCAGCTTAACTATTTCCTCCATCTGACTCTAATGTGAGGGAAAACCAGTGAAAGAATTAACAACAGAAAGCCACAACTTTCCCCAGCCTGCATTTAATGTTGATTGGGGCACTTCAATCCATGCACTTCTAGCATAGCTGATGGCATCAGCAATATTAAGTTTATTTCAGAAGTTTGGAACTGCCAGGTTGGAGTCAGAGTCCGTTGATGCACACTAATTTTTTCATCACTTTTTGTGTGTGGTTACACTATGTTCCACAAACAGCTCTCCTTACCCTATATCACTCACTCATTTACCCCTCCCTCACCTATGGAATCTGTGCATGGGGCTCTACATCAATAACTCATCTCAGACCACTAATAACACAACAAAAGGCAGCAGTTAGAATGATAACAAATTCACACTCCAGACAACATGCTCCACCAATATTCAAAAACCTAAACTTACTCACCATACAAGACATTCATACTTTTTACTGTGCCTATTACATACATAAAACACTCTATGTAAATATTAACCCACCACTCAAACTTCTCCTTACCAATTTTAACAGGACACATGACCATAACACTAGACACAGATCACTCCTCGATGTTCCTCGTGTCCATCTAACACTATGTAAAAACTCAATGCATATAAAAGGCACGAAAATTTGGAATTCATTACCTGT
Source organism: Cherax destructor (assembly GCA_009830355.1). Taxonomy (NCBI): domain Eukaryota; kingdom Metazoa; phylum Arthropoda; class Malacostraca; order Decapoda; family Parastacidae; genus Cherax; species Cherax destructor. Next base: position 16,634 of record WNWK01014351.1, on the reverse strand, counting down.
CATTGCCAAAGAAACCCTGCCTGTACCCCAATTCAAAACGATGCTAAAAAACCACCTTCTCACCCAAACCTAAATGCTCAATATCAAACATTCCCAACAAAGTAGAATAATCACTTAAATGTAAAAACCTGATTAATCACTTAAATGTAAAAACCTGTTATGAATAATACATACTAAGCTAACTGTTTCTATAACATTTACATTATAATGAGCACGTAAACTGTAACTACAATGCAATTAATTGTTTTAAATTGTTGTCTCACTCAATTAGTTGCTACAATTAATAAATTATTATGTTCAACTTATATTCAAACTTTATAACTTAGATACACAATTACAGTGAACCCCCGGTGTTCGAGGGCGTCGGAGCTCGGCCAAATCGGTGTTCGACGTTTTTTTTACAATATTTTTGACTCGGTATTAGGCGGCCATTCAGAGTTCGGCGAGTCGGCTATCCGTCCCGAACGCGTACGCGTGTGGCCGTGGCCCAGCTGGGCGCCCAGGCACTCAGTGTGTTATTGTTTACACGCGAGCGAACACTACCCACGCCCCACCCACGCATTCATACGATATATATTGTCATTATTCCAGTGTTTTTAGTGCTTGCAACTGCTAAATAAGCCACCATGGGCCCCAAGAAAGCTCCTAGTGCCAAGCCTGTGGTAAAGAATGTGCAGGGAGTGAAACATTCATGCAGGGAGTGTAGCATTTATGCAGGGAGTGTAGTAAGGATGCAGGGAGTGTAGCAAGGATGCAGGGAGTGTAGCATTTATGAAGGGAGTGTAGCAGGCATGCAGGGAGTGTAGCAGGCATGCAGGGAGTGTAGCAGGCATGCAGGGAGTGTAGCAAGGATGCAGGGAGTGTAGCAAGGATGCAGGGAGTGTAGCAGGCATGCAGGGAGTGTAGCAAGGATGCAGGGAGTGTAGCAGGGATGCAGGGAGTGTAGCAGGGATGCAGGGAGTGTAGCAAGGATGCAGGGAGTGTAGCAGGCATGCAGGAAGTGTATCAAGGATGCAGGGAGTGTAGCAGGGATGCAGGGAGTGTAGCAAGGATGCAGGGAGTGTAGCATTTATGCAGGGAGTGTAGCATTTATGCAGGGAGTGTAGCAGGCATGCAGGGAGTGTAGCAGGCATGCAGGAAGTGTATCAAGGATGCAGGGAGTGTAGCAGGGATGCAGGGAGTGTAGCAAGGATGCAGGGAGTGTAGCATTTATGTAGGGAGTGTAGCAGGCATGCAGGGAGTGTAGCAGGCATGCAGGGAGTGTAGCAGGCATGCAGGGAGTGTAGCAAGGATGCAGGGAGTGTAGCAAGGATGCAGGGAGTGTAGCAGGCATGCAGGGAGTGTAGCAAGGATGCAGGGAGTGTAGCAGGATGCAGGGAGTGTAGCAAGGATGCAGGAGTGTAACAAGGATGCAGGAGTGTAGCAGGCATGCAGGAAGTGTATCAAGGATGCAGGGAGTGTAGCAGGGATGCAGGGAGTGTAGCATTTATGCAGGGAGTGTAGCAGGCATGCAGGGAGTGTAGTAAGGATGCAGGTAGTGTAGCAAGGATGCAGGGAGTGTAGCAGGCATGCAGGGAGTGTAGCAAGGATGCAGGGAGTGTAGCAGGGATCCAGGGAGTGTAGCAAGGATGCAGGGAGTGTAGCAGGCATGCAGGGAGTGTAGCAAGGATGCAGGGAGTGTAGCAAGGATGCAGGGAGTGTAGCAGCGATGCAGGGAGTGTAGCAGCGATGCAAGGAGTGTAGCAAGGATGCAGGGAGTGTAGCAGGGATGCAGGGAGTGTAGCAAGGATGCAGGGAGTGTAGCAGGGATGCAGGGAGTGTAGCAGGGATGCAGGAAGTGTAGCAGGGATGCAGGGAGTGTAGCAGGGATGCAGGGTGTGTAGCAAGGATGCAGGGAGTGTAGCAAGGATGCAGGGAGTGTAGCAAGGATGCAGGGAGTGTAGCAAGGATGCAGGGAGTGTAGCAAGGATGCAGGGAGTGTAGCAAGGATGCAGGGAGTGTAGCAGGCATGCAGGGAGTGTAGCAAAGATGCAGGGAGTGTAGTAGGCATGCAGGGAGTGTAGCATTCATGCAGGGAGTGTAGCATTCAAAGAAAAGGCCAGTAACCCCAGAAAGAACTTGGTACCTGCAGTGTTAATGGAAGGGATTCCCTTCCAAACACTAGCAGGTACCACCTTCTCCCTCCTCCCGTCCTCCACACATCAACAACTCTTCAATAAATGTAAGTGACATGTTATTGTACTATTTATTTCTTAATTTTTTTAATAAAATTGTGTTTAATTTAATGTCAAAAAGTTCTAAAAATATTTTATTTTAATACTTTTGGATGTCTGGAACGGATTAATTTTATTTCCATTATTTCTTATGGGAAAATAGAATCGGAGTTCGACCAAACCGGTGGTCGACGGGCCCTCTGTGACGGATTGCCGACGAGAACCGGGGGCTCACTGTATACTTATTTTATAAATTGTCAACCATAATTTTTTATCATGTAGTCTACTATTAAATAGTCCTAAGAATGCCCGCAATGCACAGCATATTAGGGGCTTTTGGCATGTACCACTCATTTATACCTATGTATCATGTCTACCTAACTATGTATTATTATTATTATTATTATTATTATTATTATTATTTATTATAATGACTTAATAACTCCCCGATACAGTGGTTGTATTTAAGATGTTGCATTTGGAGGTAAAAAATACAACTTTTACATGTGGGGTCACATCCAGCAAAGCTTGTGGATGAGTACGGGAATTATCAAAGAATTGAAGAGGAACCTTGGGAATAAAGGATGCTTAACCAGTCAGTAAAATTTTTCTGCATCATGCTGATGGTTGCTTAAACAGTGTACGTAATCCAGATCTGTTCATGCCATTCACGATCAGGTTTGAGCCTTAAACTACTACTGGTAAAGTGTTTTTATCTACACCTTTCAAAGCATGAGAATTCTTAGAGCGGTAAATAACCATGAGCTTACACTTGAAATCACCTGACACATTATCACAAAGGAGCAAGGTGAAGTGATCCTTTGCTGACTTAAAGCCCAGTGCACTTTTTTCTTGCTGACTGATGCAAGTTCTTGTTGGTATTTTCTTCCAAAAACACTTGTCTCGTCAGCATTAAACACTTGCTCTGGCTCGTAGCCACCCTCAGAAATAATTTCCAGCAATTCAACAGGGAAATTACTTGCTGCCATATGATCAGCTGAAGCACCTTCACCAGAAAACTTGATATCATGTAACCTATTATGTAACCTAAACTTGTGGAACCAACCTGTGCTAAACACATCACATTGTTTTATACAACTGTAAGGCCTTTTCCCTAATTAAGGTGCACCTTTCTTTGTTTTTTGTTTGGCCCACTCAAGCAATAAGTTTTCCGTTTTATTTACTTGTGATCTATGTGTCATTCTTTTTCAGGAAATGACAGCCCAGGTTATTCATTGCAGAAGCCTGTATATTTGCCTCACTCCTTTTAATTGTACAAACTGATGCTTCATTAAGGCCATAAGCTCTTGCCATGTCCACTAGACATGCACCACATTTAAGCTTATCTAATATCTCAATTTTCTTCATAACTCCAAGACTTAAACAATTTAACTTTGTCTTGCCACTTCCTGCATCATTGCATGTCTCCTGGTTGCCATGGTTCCTTGGCAATGTATGGAAATGAAAAGACCAAAACCCCATTTACAGACAATGCTGCCTGACCCATAGGCAGACTGCCTAGCACTCACTATACAGAGGGGAAAATCCCCGCTGTCCAGCTTGCGGTGCTGAAGTTTTTTCCCTACTGAGAAGCAGAACCATTTAAGTCAAATTTTACAAAGTGTAAGATGAAAATATGCCACAATATGACAATACTGTAATGGAGAAAATGTTTTAAAGGAACGTGTGTTAATTGACGATCTACTGTATGTTTTTTTAACATGCTGGCTATTTTCATCGAGGCAGGATGACCCACAAAAGAAATACTTTAATCATCATTCACACTATCACTTTTACTTATTTGTCCAAATTTCCAATTTATGAGACAACTTTACAATAATCTTGGTTAATAAAGTCACTTAATAAATCTTTAACATTCAGGCTCAAGATGAAGAATGCCGGGGTATTGATGGTGCAGATGACTACAAGTGGCCGTCACTTACCCGGGAAGGCCAGTGGAAGACCCTCAGTGTAGAACTCAAACCTGGACTCAATGTTTTACGCTGGAAAACACTTGGTATTGAAGCTCGAGGCTCTTCCAGACCTGTATTGATCAAGAGCATTCAGATCAGTGGTACGTTCATGTGCTGTAATATAGTTATAAGAACACTTGGACAGCCATGAGGGTTTTGTCTTTTTTTTTTTTTTAACACATTGGCCATCTCCCACCAAGGCAGGGTTACCCAAAAAGAAAGAAAATACAGTGGACCCCCGGTTTACGTACTGCTCCAAACTCGAACAATTATGTAAGTGTATTTTTGTAAGTGTATTTTTGGGGGTCTAAAAGTACTAATCTAATTTACATTATTCCTTATGGGAACAAATTCGTTTGGTATCGGCACTTGAACAGCATTCTGGAACGAATTAATTACGTAAACCGGGGGTCCACTGTACTTTCATCATCATTCAACACTTTCACCTCACTCATACATAATCACTGTCTTTGCAGAGGCACTCAGATACAACAGTTTAGAAGTCCCTCCAAACTGCCAATATTCCAAACCCCTCCTTATTATTAGTATTAAAATTCATCCCCTTGCAAAAACTTGTATAAAAGACATTGAGATTATTTTTTTTTATCTTATTCTCTAGTTTATCTGCAGATATACAGTTCTATGCATATTATACATTTTATAATCAAATTACTTTGGAATCACTTATAAATACAGTGGTACCTCGACTTACGATATTAATCCGTCAGAGAGGGCATATCTTAAGACGAAACAATCGTAACGAATCAATTTTCCCCATAAGAAATAATGGAAATAAATTTAATCCGTCCAAGACTTCCAAAAGTAGTTAAATAAAATATTTTTTAGAACTTTTGGACATTAAATAATAAATAATTTAATAAAGAATACATAAATACACATGCAAATATTGTACAATAACATGTCACTTACATTTATTGAAGAGTTGTTGATGTGTGGAGGACGGGAGGAGGGGAGAAGGTGGAGTAGTATGCTAGTGTTTGGAAGGGGAATCCCCTTCCATTAACACTGCAGGTACCAAGTCCTTTTCTGGGGTTACTTCCCTTTTTCTTTGAATGCCACTAGGACTTCACTTTGCAATCACCACTGGCATTGGCACAAAGCATCAAAGTTAGCCTGTCTTTCATAGGCTTATGTCCTGGCTGTGCCTTTTCCTCCTGAGTAATGTAGGTCCTGTTGGGCATTTTCTTCCAAAACAGGCCTGTTTCATCACAATTAAACACTTGTTGGGGGAGGAATTGTTCAGCCTCTAGGTACTCCTGGAATTCAGGCACATATTTTTCAGCCGCACTTTTGTCACAACTGGCTCCCTCACCATGCCTCACAACACTATGTATGCCAGTACGCTTCTTAAATTTTTGAAACCATCCTCTGCTGGCTTTAAATTCGCTCACTTCACTCGTTGCAGGCATTTTCTTAAGGAGATCATCATGCAACTGCCTTGCTTTTCACATATTATTCCCTCCGAAACAGTATCTCCTGCTAACTGTTTCTCGTTGATCCACACCAACAACAACCTTTCCACATTTTCCAGCACTTGTGGTCTGTGTTTTGTGATCACAGATGCACCTTTTGCAACAACAGCTTCCTTGATTTTACTTGAATATTTCTTATCCACAATGGTAGCGATGGTAGAATAGGGTTTAACATACAGCCTGGCCAGCTCACTGATACGCACTCCACTTTCATATTTTTCTATTATCTCCTTCTTCACTTCTATCGTACATATATTTCTGTTCCTCTTTGCCACAGGCTTAGCACTAGGATCTTTCCTTGGACCCATGGTAGCTTATTTAGCAGTGGAATAATGACAATATACTGGTATGAATGCGTGGGTGTGGTGGGTGGTCGCTCTCGCTTGTAAACAATAGCACTGACGCTCCCTGGAGTGCGCGCTCAGCTGGGCGCCAAGCGGACAGGTCCGGTACGAAAGTCGTAAGACGAATCAATCAACGGATGTCGCATTCAAATTTCTTACGTTATAAGTATCGGATATCGAATATAACGTAAGATGATATCATCGTAAGTCGAGGTACCACTGTACTACTTTAAAACCTTGATTTAACGGTTTTGGATTTAATGGGACAAAATCTGTTTCAGAAAAGTTTACAAATAACATTTCTTCATTGTTTCCACAGTTGTCTTATTGTTACTGGATGCTGGGTAAATTTATTTTAGACTTAAAAGACAAATTCTGTTGTTTCCAGAATGGTTCACATTACTTTGTACAGGAAAAACATTCTCATCATTCGGATGTAATAGACACTTGGCATTACAGTACATCCTCTTTCCCCCTATTATTCTATTAGTAAATCAAAAGTTTCACTGATATTCTTTATACAACTCACAATAGAGGAATTCATTTCCTTAGTTGCATATCAATATTGTTGATATTTGGGAGATTACATTATTGTCTGAGAAATTTACTATTCTCTGTACAGTGCTGTACAATATTTATATGATGAAACTATTTTTCAAAGTCAGAATAGCAATGTATGGTTAGATTTTTCCATGGTGGTCAAACAAACTGTTTGGGTAAATATTTTACATAATTATTTAAATTATTAATTGGCATATAGGAAACTGATATTTAAAAAGGCATTAAAATTCATTAATTATAGCTTTCATTTTTAATTTGTGTATGTCTCAGCATAGTTAGTTTATTTCTTTGTTTGTTTAATTTATAGTGCTACATAATTAAAAAAATACTGTATCCTGTAAGGTTATTATGGTAGTTTTTTTTTTTAAACAAACCGGCCATATCCCACTGAGGCAGGGTGACCTAAAAATAAAAATAAAAGTTTTTCTTTTCCTATTATTATATTATAAAAAAAATGAAAAACACTTTCCCAAATAATGGGCACCAGTAAGTTTACAAAATCCAAAGGAATAGTTCTAATTAAACCTGATGAACCTCCCTTCCATGACTCAGAGTCAGCAAATAAATGACTACTTTTTGACTATCAGAACAAATCTCTCCTACCTAAGTTAGAGATCACCTCACTGATAACCATCCACGCTCGCTGTACCTGTCCCCAACTACTTCATCCAAGGTTACCTCTATAATTAGGTCACTGATATATAAAGCCAGAAACAAAGCACATAGTATCTTCTTCTTTCAACAAATTGGCCGTTTCCCACCAAGGCGGGGTGGCCCAAAGAGAAAAACAAAAGTTTCTCTTTTTAACTTTAGTAATGTATACTGGAGAAGGGGTTCAAAGCACATATACTGCCACTACTATATACAGGAAAGCTTCAATTATTACAGCACTATTTAGTAAATCAGTTGAAGCCAAAACTTTCCCTACCATATTTAAATTACAGTAGATCGTCATTTAGCACGGTAGTTACGTTCCTGAAAACGTCATGTTACATAATTTCGTGTTAAATAATTTAAAGAACTTATGGGAAAAATACCATCATTTAGAGAGAATGGATCAAAGTAGAATGACTTGGAGAGCGTATAAATCTAGTAAAAGAGAAAAAAGAGCCTTTTGGGTAGAGTGTGGATCTAGGAAAGGTTGGAGGTGTGGCCTAGTTCATAATTTGTACATGGATCTCTGGGCTCTTTTATGTCTCATTACATTAAAAGCTGATGGTAAGGCATCATCATGGTAGACTTTTCAAACCCTGCTTCTAGCTTTGGTCAGGGTCCTCTTCAGTGAAAAAGTCTCAATTTTACATATAATGGAACCTTCCACGTAACTGCTGCAATGTTAACTGTTTTCTTCTAGGTTCTTCTTCATCTTCTTCTTGTTATCTCCCTCCTTGTATCTGTGCCATCGAACTCTGCCAACATTTCTCTGGACTCCTGTCTTCATCATCACTTCTAAAAGTTCATTCACATCATCTTCTTCATATCTTCAAAACATCACCTGGTAATCTCCTGCCAGCTGAACAATTTCCTGAACCTGAGCTCTCAAACAAGGAAAACCAGTGGAAACAATTAACTACAGAAGTTGCCATAACTTTCCCAGCCTGATTTAATGTTGATCTAGGGGACTTCCATCTCATGCACTTTAGCATATGCTGATGGCATCTGCAATGTTAAATTTACCAAAGCTTGTACTGCAGGTTGAGTCAAGAGTCCATTGATGCAATATTTTTTTATAATTTTTTTGTGTAGTTACATTGAATGTTTGAATAACTCCGGTCCAGTGGTTGAATCGAGATGCTGTATTTGGGTAAAATACAAGTTTTAACATGTGAGGGTCTACATCAGCAAAGCTTGTGGATTATGTCTGAAATTATCATGAATGAAGGCCTCTAATGCAAGGCTTCTTGCTGTGCAGGTTTAAAATCTGACTTCAGGAATAAGTGATGCTTAAACCAGTCAATTAACTTTTCTCGTCATCCATCTTGACTGTTTGACCTCCAATTACTGGCTAAGGTGTTTTTGATCCCACACTCTTCAAAGCAAAGGATTCTTAGATCGTAAAACCATCTGGTAACACTTGAAATCACCTGACGACTTCCCAAAGCAAGGTGAAAACCGTCCATTACTAGCTGAAGCCTCTCAGCTGCACTTTATCTTGCTGACTTATATCAATCTGTTAGCATTTCTCCAGAAAACACCTGTCTCGTCAGCATTAAACTTGATGTGGCTCATAGCCACCCTCAGAAATAAGTTCCTGAAATTCAGCAGGGAAATTACTTGCTGCTGTATGATCAGCTGAAGCACTTTCACCAGAAAACTTAATATTATGTAACTTATTATGCAACTTAAAGTTCTTGAACCAGTCTGTGGTAAACATACACTCGTTTTCAGGCCTTCCTTCTTTATCACACACTGCTTTAAACAACTGTAAGGCCTTTTCCCTAATTAAGAGAAAATTAAGTGGTGCACCTTTGTTTTCTGTTCGATCCACTCAAGCAACAAGTTTTCAGTTTTATTTACTTGTTGGGACCTACGTGTCATTCTTTTCATGAGCTCACATTTTGGGTTATTAATTACACAAGCTCGTATATTCGCCTCATTCTTCCTAATCGTATGAACTGACGCTTCATTAAGGCCATAGGCCCTCACTATATCCACCACACATGAGCCACTCTTAAGCTTATCTAATATCTCGATTTTCTTTGAAATTCCTAGACTTGAACGCTTAAACTTTTTCTTGTCACTTGCTGGAACACTTGTATGCTTACTGGTTGCCATGATTGCTTGGTATATTTATCAAAATGCAATGAAAATGAGGAAATGAATGTAAATAAATACAGCGAGCTTCCCGATTATTATCGTCCTGCACGTGTATGAACCAAACTGAACGCTGGGAGGGATGCGTGGGTGGGTGAGGGTGGCGGGGGATAGCAGTAGGACTCCCCCACTGACTCAATGGTTTAACCCACCACGGGCGACCGCGCGCTCAAAAATTTTTCCCCTCCAGCTGAACCGTGTAATATCATCTTTACATCATGTTAGATTATAATGTGTCGCAAATCTTCAATCGTTCAATACCCGTAATGTGCAACATAATCTCGTGCTAAATGACGGTCTACTGTAGCTAGAATTGCACCAATCTATGAAAGCGGTGACCCAACAGAAGTCAGTAATTGCAGGCCAATTTCAAACTTACCTTTACTGTCCAAAATATTTGAAAAATAATAAATAAAAACTATATGATTTCATAACCCAACACAGTATCCTTAACCCTTTCGGGGTTATGGTTGTACAAGTACGTCTTACGCACTGGGGTTATTGACGTACTAGTACGCCTAAATTCTAGCGCCCTCAAATCAAGCAGAAACAGGCTGTTAGGCCTAGATGTGATAGAATGGGTCTGTGCGGTCAGTGTGCGCAGTATAAAAAAATTCCTGCACCACACAGTGCATAATGAGGAAAAAAAACTCTGACCGTGTTTTTGGTTTAAAACAGCGACTTTGCAGTCTATTTTCGTATGGTATTTATTGTTGTATTCTCGTTTTCTTGGTCTCATTTGATAGAATGGAAGATATATTACAGAAATAAAGATGATTTTGATTGGTTTTACAATAACAAGTACCTTGAAATTGAGCTCAAAGTAGCGAAAATGTTCGATTTTTGACGATGTTCAAAAGTAAACAAATCACACCATGCGTCCAATACACATCAACTGGCGAGTCTAATATTCATGCACAAGTGCTCTGATATTATTTATACCATTTTTACAGTGATGCAGTTGTATACATAACAGTAAATCTTCTATTTTTTTGTGAGAATAAAAATTCAAAATGGAAAGCAAAAGTAATGTAAGAGGGGCCTGGAGACGTGACTAATGAACAGAGAAGATGTTATTTTAGTGCCAGGAATGTCTGCCTTGTTTATTATGGACCCTATTTTGAAATTGGCATCGTTTGAAATTGGCCAAATTGCCATTTTCTAACCACTATTTTGGGTAGTTGAAATTGGTAAATAGGCTGTTTCTTGTACTCAATCGATAGAAGAAATGTAGTTCTAGCGAAATAGCTATAATTTTAGTAGACTGAAACATTGTAATGTGCCGAAAATAGGGCTCAAAGTGGGCGAAATCGCCGACGCGTAAGTGTCATGGCTACCGCTAACTTCGCGAAAGCATAATTCCGTTAGTTTTCGATCAAATTTCATAATTTTTGTGGCGTTATGATCGGAAAAAGATTCTCTATCATTCCATAAGAAAAAATATTTTTTTTTTTTAAATTTGTAGACCCTGAGAACGAGTTTCAGAGAGACCCCTTGGACCCCCAAAGGGTTAACCTGTGTCAGTTTGACTTCAGGCTGAGATGAAGCATAGTGATGCAATAATAAAAATGATGAGCTCTGTCTACTTCTCTCTCGAAAATAATGAATATATAATGGCAATCTTGATTGACCTCAAAAAAGCCTTCAGTAGAGTAAACCAGAACATTCTGCTGCTCAAATCAGAACATGGAATAAAAGGACATGCTTTCCCATACACGAAATCTTACCTGAGTGATGGACACCAACATGTAACCATAAATGACTGTTCTTCAGCAGCCTGATCGACCATTGTAGGGGTTCCACAAGTTAGTGTCCTGGACCCTCTGCTATTCCTTATCTATATCAGTGATCTTCAAATTATTTCACAGGAACTTAAACCAATTCTGTTTGCTGATGACACAACTTATGCCATTTCAAATCCTGATCTGGCTGCATTCAGCAACATGGTAAATGATGCTGAACTTGCTAAAATATTTACTTGGGTCATAACTAACAAAAACACTCAGTATTGACAAAACCTTCTTGAGTACAGTATAATGTTTGGGATCAGAGCAAAAGCAAAAAATGTTCATTTGAACATGAAGATAAACGATACACCAAATGATAAGCAAAATAAGGTTAAATTCTTAGGAATATACCTGTACAGCAAAAAATTGAGGACACACATCCAGAACATTTCTAAAATAAATTCTGAAATTGTGAGCATTCACTTAAAAATATGCTTCAAGTATTATGTTTCCCCAAACATCCCCGTTTACTTTGTAATACCCTCCAATCTATCTGTGCATGAGGGTCAATAACAGTTAATCACCTTAAACCTATTGTTACAGAGTAAAAGTCAACTCTTGGAATAATTACTCATTCAGGCTCCAGGCAACACACACCTCTCTTATTCAAAACTAAACTTGCATAACTTACAAAATATTCAGACCTTCTACCTTGCATGTTATGCCTTCAGGACATTCAATACAAACATTAACCAAGAGCTTAAATTCTATTTGGAGAACTGCAATAAAATGTGGACAAAATACAAGGAGCAAGTATCTCTGACATTCCACGTGTCTGACTCAACCTGTTCAAAAACTCCTTGCAAATTAAAAGCCCAAAAAATTGAAACTCATTGCCTGAAAATATGTACCAAAAGTTTCCCATCTGTCAACATTTTTACTATTATTGTTAAAAAGCACCTATTAAATTTCATATAAATGTTACATCCATTGACTATCTATAAATTCTCTTGCTTTGATTTCAACACCCCACTTCAACCACTCCATAAAATGAAGGTCATTAATTAAATGTAATTTCAATGTACAGTAATTTATTTGTAATTGACCAATTCTTCATTTGCAATCTGTCTCATTGTACTTATGACTGTAATAAATTACCCAAACTGTACTGACTTAAATTATATACTAGGTCTAGATATAAATAGGTTGTAAAGTATGTAAGCCTTATACACACACAACCCGCACATATAAAAAAGAGAGGAGCTTACGACGACGTTTCGGTCCGACTTGGACCATTTACAAAGTCACACTAACACATATGTGCGGGTTGTGTGTGTATTGTTCCAGTCACGGTATTGTGCCTTTTTTTGTTATTTATGTAAGCCTTATGTTTAGTTTGCCCAAAATGCATATGCATAATTAATGGTTCATAATAAATAAATAATTTTATTTGTAATTTTAATTTTACTTTAATTTCATGGGGAAATGCCTGGAAAATTGGAGGTAATCAGGCTTGATCTAAGGAAGGAAAAAGAGGGAGGGTAGCCCCACTTCCTTAGATCAATAGCTTCATGCCAGCATCAAGGCAACCTTTCCCTTTCCCTTGACAGTTATATAGTTATTATTGTAAAACCTTACTCACTTAAGTTCATTGTTCATCTCCTAACCTTTTCCTTATGACAGGTGTTGCTCATTCGTCAGAATGCACTCCATGTCCTACAGGCACATACAGTGGACCCGGTGCGCACGAATGCACTGAGTGTGAGGAGGGTTTCTATGCTCTTCGGGGTTCCTCAGCGTGCTTACCTTGTGATCCTGTTACTCAATATAGTCCAAAAGGCTCTCCAGCTTGTCTCTCACGTCCCCCATGCACTTCACACGACTATTATGAGATAGACTCAGCTTGTGATGAAAAAAATCAGGTATGCAGTTCTAAAAATATGCTCACGAGTACTTTTTTTTTACCTCATTTAATTGTATGAAATGGCACTGTTAAAATGTTAAAATGTTTAACATCTCTTGACTTGCAAATAACTTTCTGAGAAATATACAGGTTTGTCTATTGCCATATGATTTACTCAATAGATCCTAACACAGACTAAGCAAACAGGAGTAGTCTGGAATTCTTTACTAGAGGAGTGGAAAGGCTGAGATCTGCAGTTTATACACCTGACCCTGGCTAGTTATTAACCCTTTGAGAGTCCAGAGGCCAAATCTCAGAGTGACAGCTAGGGTTAAAGAATTTTCAAAAAAATTTTGTTATTTTTTAATATGAAATGGTAGAGAATTTTTTTATGAAGGTAATAAAACAAAACATATGAAATTTGATGGAAAATTGACGAAATTACACTCGCAAATTTTAATGCATCAGCGATATTTACGCATCGGCGATTTTGCCGACTTTGACTCCCATTTTAGGCCAATTACATTATTCCAGTCAACCAAATTCTTAGCTATTTTGCTAGTATTACTTCTATTCTATCGATTGAGCACAAGAAATCGCCCAGTCAACTGTTTCAACTACCCAATAAAATGATCGGAAATTGGTAATTTGGCCAATTTAACACAAAGTTCAATATATTCCAATTTCAAAATAGGGTCCAGAATAAACAGTGCAGGCATTCTTGGCATTAAACTAACATTTCTCTGTTTATTAGTTACATTTTCAGGCTTTACAAATGAATTCCATTTTTATTTTTTATTCACATAATGAATTTTTATTCACACCAAAAAATAGAAGATTTACTGTTATGCAATATTGTAATAACTGTATAAATAATATCAACACATTCGTGAACATATATTAGACCCACCAGCTGACGTGTGTTAGACGCATGACGTCGTTTGTTTACTCTTGAACATCGGCAAAAATTTAACGTTTCCGCTACTTTGAGCTCAGTTTCAAGCCATTTTCAGTACTAAAACCAATCAAAATCGCCTCTATTTCTGTAATATGTCTTCCATTCTATCAAATGAGACTATGAAATCATGAATACAACTATAAAAAACATACGAAAAAACTCCGCAAAGTCGCTGTTTTAATCCAAAAATACGGTCGCAGTTTTTTTTTCTCATTATGCACTGCGTGCTGCAGTATTTGTTTTATGTGGTGCACACTTACCACATAGATGTATTCTCTCATATCTAGGCCCAATTTTACTGCTCACAGCTTATCTGAGTGAGCTGAGCTCAAGCCCTAGTTCTACGGCTTGGACCCAGGCTTCAAAGCCGTAGAACTACAGGACGGACCCTCAAAGGGTTAAGCATTTAGAGGGCCTCATTAAGGGAAAGGAACAAAGCAATACATGATACCTGGCATATCCCAAGAGACCATATCCAGGATGTGCTTCTCAAAATAAAAACAGATCATGTAAACAGAGGCTGAGCAAGAGAAATTTGTTTCCTCCAGAAATGAATGCTTTCATATGTAGGGAAGTAGAGTACCCAAAGGATATTTTTATCAGTACATACTCAGAGAAAAAAATGGCCAACTCTTGCCAAGAATCAAGCAGGCTTCCATTCTGAAAGAGTAGGATTCCCAGTACAAGACTGCCCCAAATCAAACTTGGTGAATATAGTGAGCACCATCCCTGCTTTATGGGCCACTTGTAGAGGGGTCAGACATATCAGTGTCCCTATTTCCAAAACCTTGATGCATCCAACCACACAAGTCTTTTGGATTGGTCAGCACCCACATCATGGTTTTGGGATCGGTTACAGAACATTATCCATCTGTAGTTGCTACAAATAGCATCATAGTATTCTGTAGCCTAACCGCCTAAATATGTGTGAAAAAATCACACTGACGGCAGTTGTGAGTGTGGGGGAAGTTCGTGAGGCAGTAGATAGAGTGAAAGGGGTAAGGCAGCTGGGATTGATGGGATAAAGATAGAAATGTTAAAAGCAGGTGGGGATATAGTTTTGGAGTGGTTGGTGCTATTATTTAATAAATGTATGGAAGAGGGTAAGGTACCTAGGGATTGGCAGAGAGCATGCATAGTTCCTTTGTATAAAGGCAAAGGGGACAAAAGAGAGTGCAAAAATTATAGGGGAATAAATAAGAGGATAAATAAGTATACAAGGTATGATATAGCACGTAATGAAAGTAATTTATTGGATTATGTATTGGTGTATAAAAGGTTGATGGGTAGGCTTCAGGATGTACATGTTTATAGAGGGGCAACAGATATATCGGATCATTATTTAGTTGTAGCTACAGTTAGAGTAAAAGGTGGATGGGACAAAAAAGAAAATGGCAACAGCAAGTAAGAGAGAGGTAAAAGTGTATAAACTAAGGGAGGAGGAAGTTAGGGTGAGATATAAGCAAATATTGGCAGAAAGGTGGGCTAGTGCAAGTATGAGTAGTGGGGGGGTTGAAGAGAGTTGGGATAGTTTTAAAAATGCAGTATTAGAATGTGGGCAGGAGTTTGTGGCTATAGGAAGGTGGGTGCAGGAGGAAAGAGGAGTGAGTGGTGGAATGAAGAAGTAAAGGGTGTGATAACAGAGAAAAAGGTAGCTTATGAGAGGTTTATACAAAACAGAAGTGTTAATAGAAGAGCAGAGTATATGGAGAGTAAAAGAAATGTGAAGAGAGTGGTGAGAGAGTGCAAAAGAAGAGCAGATGAAAGAATGGGAGAGGCTCTGTCAAGAAATTTTGCTGAAAACAAGAAAAAATTTTGGAGTGAGATAAACAAGGTAAGAAAGCCTAGGGAACGAATGGATTTGTCAGTTAAAAACAGAGTAGGGGAGTTAGTAGATGGGGAGCTGGAGGTATTGGGTAGATGGCGGGAATATTTTGAGGAACTTTTAAATGTCGATGAAAAAAGGGAGGCGGTAATTTCATGCACTGGCCAGGGAGGTACAACATCGTTTAGGAGTGAAGAAGAGCAGGATGTGAGTGTGGGGGAGGTGCGTGAGGCATTACATAGAATGAAAGGAGGTAAAGCAGCTGGAACTGACGGGATCATGACAGAAATGTTAAAAGCAGGGAAGGATATAGTGTTGGAGTGGTTGGTATTTTGTTCTTATTGCTTTTCCATTAAGAATCTTTCCTCCGTAAGCCATGCGTGTTGTAAAAGTCAACTAAAATGCCGGGAACAATGGGCTAGTAACCCCTTTTCCTGTATAGCTTACTAAAAAGAAAAAGAAGAAAACCGTCAAAGTGTGATGTTTGAATGTGCGGGGATGTTGTGCGAATGATAAAAAAAGAAAATTTTTGTAGATTTTAAAGAATGAAAATAAACTGGATGTCCTGGCTTTTAAGTGAGACAAAGCTGAAGGGGGTAGAGGGGGTTTCGGGGGGAGAAAAAAAGGGGATTGGGTTTGGGGGGTTTCAAATAGATTTGAGCTAAAAAAGGGAAGGGGCAATAATGTTGAATAATCAGTTTTTGGGCAGGAAAAGAAATATAAAATGTATAAATTCAAGGTTTAAATGTGGGTAAAATAAAGGTTGGAGGGAAAAGTGGGTTATAGTAAGTGTTTATGCACCTGGAGAAAAAGGGGTGTAGAG